>JAEIJG010000516.1:0-25319 GCA_037289395.1 Beauveria scarabaeidicola
TAGATTTATTAAAGTTCCTTCTTAGTAAGGAAGAAGGTAATTAATATACTAGTATCTAGTATCTAGAATAGATATCCCTATCTTTAAATCACTAGGATCTTAATTAACCCCTAAATTAATATATTAGTGAGATTATTAAATTAAACCTATAGTCTATCTATATCCTTAAGGGATATTAGGAATAGTATTAGTATTAGGAGGACCTAAAAGACGATTTCACCTAATACTATTTCTAATTAAATAATACCTTAAGATTTTATAGGGTAGAGGCCTCTAAAACTAATTATAGTTTCTAGTATATCCTTAATTCGCACTAAAGGTATTATCTTTATTAGTGCCTTAACCTAGGGAAGACTAGTATTAGATATTCCCGCCACACCACTATCTAGTATAATACCTTTAAAATTATATTTAGTATACCTCTTACTATATAGGAAAACTACATTTCCTTTACCTCACCTTACTATATAATCTTCTTTAGTAAAGAAATAATAGATAGCCTTATTTATTAAGACGTTAATTATTTCCTTAGGGGAAGGGGGGGTAGAAGATACTATAAAGTAATTTATTATGAAGAATAATAAATATAAGCCTTCCTATTAGTTACTAGGTTTTATTATATTAAATTCTTCTATTTCTATAGTATCTCTAGTAATCTAGAAAGTATTAATATCGTCCTGCTTATTATTACTATTATTATTACCCCTAATATTATCTTAAATATCACTATTATAGTTATTAATATTAGGAGTGCCTTCGTATATAGCTAGGAAAGCCTAGTAATATCCTTTTATAGGCTTTACTAGGTAGTCCTAGCTAAACTACTTCCTCTTTACTACTTCCCTTTTATTCTTTAGATGTTTAGTGGACTAATATCCTTCCTTTTAGTATATAAAACACTTCTTAATACTCACATTAATCCTTTAGCCGCTATTTATTTAATTAGGCTTATAGCCTCACTAGCGATAATACCTATCGCCCTAGTTATTACCTCACTAGCGTAGCTTAGGTCTCTTACTACTCTATTAATTATTATTATTAACGCTAAGTTATTAAAATACCTAATTAATATACTAAACCTTATTAGTAGGAGGCTTTATCTATTTAAAAACTATAATTAATTATTAAAGGTCACTAAGGACCTCCTTATATGTTAGTAATAGCTTTAATAAGGCTAATACACATATAAGTATACCCTATATAGCTATTAATAGGGTTTAATAGAGGTCTTAGTAACTATTATCACTTATATTAAAGATGCCTTAATAGAGGCTTTATATTCTTATTATTATAATTATAAGGGCCTCCTATATAGATTTTTCTCTATATTTTTATATTATCTTCCTTAAGGAAAATTATTACTATTCCTAATAATATTAATTAATTATTATTTATAGCTTAAAGTATATTTTAATTTAGCTCTAAAGCGTTTAATAGGAGAGGTTTTAGTTAGTAAGGTTATTAATATAGTATTTAAGGCTTTAACCTTTTAGTATTAAAGGGAAAGCACGCTTATATACCTCCTTAAGCACTTTAAGTCTTCTATATTTATTAAGGAATATATTATACTTTATATAGAAGAAGTTACTATCTACACTAGTGCCTATAAATTTTTCTAATTCTATATAGCTTTTAGTAAGGTCTACTACTTTATAGGGGATATTAACTAGTCTTATAAAATCACCTCTATAGTATTTATAATTATTATAATAGCTATAGCTATATTTATTATTATATCCTCTACTATAATTATCCTTCCCTAGGTTATTATAATACTAACTATTAGGGTTTAGTTATATAGGGTTATTCTAATTTACATTTAGTATTTCTATACCTCCTAAGTCCTAGTATTCCTATAGTTATCTTCTTATATCTAGTCTACTACCCTAGCTACTACTATAGCCTCTATGAGCTTAGGCTAGTATATAAAAATTATAAGCCTATAGTATTAATATTAATACTTAGGAAAGTAGTAGATAGTTAAGGGTATTTACCCTAAGTATAGGAGATACCCTTCTAGAGAGGAACGAGGGTAGTCTTATATTCTACTATAGTCCTCTAAGGTTAATAGTATTAGCGTTAATGCCTCTTACTATAAGGGCAGTTATCGTTAGTATAGCAGTAGTGGTAGGTTTACTAGAGGGTTAATTAGAAGTTACCCTTATATCTTCCCCTAGTTCCTTAAAAAACTCTTAATCTATTAAGTCTAATTTATCCTTATAAAGTTTATCTTTAAAAGCTATAGTATTACCTCTTATATTCTTTCTAGTTATAGAGGGTATATTTATATAAGTAGGGAGAGGAACTTCCTCGTTTAATAGCTACTTTAGTATCTTAACGTATTAAAAAAGTTTATATAAGAAATCTAACATTTTAATACCTCTTCCTTTCTATATAAATATACCCTATTCTTATAAGAAGCTATAAAGGGTTAATTATACTATAAGGTCTATTATTTTAAAATGTTTAAGTTCCTATTTCTTAAACTTTTCCTAGAGGATAATAAATATATCTTTAGTAAAGATATTCTTTATATTTCTAGTATTAAAATACCACTTTACCTAAGTAATAGTATTATTAAACTCCTTCTAAACCTAAGATATTAAGTCTACCTTTACTAGTCTTTAGTACTTCTACTTTAGTATAATAGAAGCGCTAAATTCTTCTATCTTAGGTAATATAGTTATTATTAATTCTTAAATAATTTATATTAATAAAGAGTTAGGGAATTCTCCTAGCGTTAATAATCCCACTATTATCTTTTTACTTTATTTTTATTAAAGTAAGGGGTAAAAAAAAACTCTATATTTATAGTAATATAATAATTAATAAGCTTACGGTATTTAAGCTTTATTAATTCTTCTTCTTCTTAGGGTTCTTTAATAAATAATAAAGGCGTCTTTTAAGGTAATTATTATAATATCTCTAAATAGAGGAGGGTTTTCTTATAATAGATAATAAGAATAAAAACTCTTATAAGGCGGGATATTTAACTTATAAATATAGTAGCAAAGAGTTCTTCTTCTAGTTAGTATAAAAGGATAGTGATTAATTTATCTAGTTATTTAGTCCTAACTATCTATAGTATTTAACTACTAATTAGTATTAGTATATATAATAATTATCATTAAGGGTTAAAAGGTCTTATATTCGTTGTTATTCTTGCTTATATTATTCTCTGTATGTGTGCCTCCACCGTATTCGGTGCTATTATATAATAATAAAACAGTGGGTCCCTTCCTGGGCCCAGCCAATGAGAGGGCTGCATTTGTGACGCCTGACGCATTAGGCGCAACACTTACTTATATATGAGACTAGGTACACAACGCCTTGAAAAAACGCTGGTGTGTTCGTACTAGCGCCCGGTTTCGTGGAGAACCGCCAACTTGCACTAAATGGCCGCGTCGGAACCAAGAGTTCAACCGTTCAAGCAAAATGGTACTGGTAAGCACCAGAAAAAGACTATGACGCGAAAAGAGAATATTGAAACGAGGTAAAATGTCTAAAAAAATAATAATACCACGATTCTATGTTCTATACAACGAGGCATATTCTCTATAACAAGGCTCGGACCGGGGCTACCCCAAACACATCCTTACGAACGGAAATGGGAGACTGTGGGAAAAGTTTCCGGCGTATCAGTGCGCAGCTCGGTACCAATCAGATGGTCAAACGAGGGCGCATCCTTGACGCGGGGATTGTACGGCGCAAAGCCCCAGAGGTAGCCGAGCGTGCGCAGGATCGACGTGGCATGGTACGAGACGGTCTTGCCGCATGCGTTGACGCCGCGCTGCTCGACGACGGCGCGGGCCCAGGGCGAGACGAGCCAGGTGGGCATGCGGCCGCCGAGGCGGTCAAAGGCAAAGGTGTAGTCGCGGCCGGTAGGCGTGGTCTCGGTGTGGGTGGCATTGTCCGGGCGCGGGGCGCGGGGCGGCGGGACGTGGTCGTGGAAACCGCCCGTCTCGTCAAAGGTGATGAGCCAGAGCGTCTCGTTCCACTGGGGCGAGGCGCGCAGCGCCTCGTAGACGTCCTTGATGAGCTGCTCGCCGTCCGAGACGCGGCCCGTCGGGTGCATCGAGTTGGTGCCCTCGCCGCAGCACGACGGGTTGATGTAGGCGAGGTGCGGCAGGCGCCCGCGGCGCGCGTCCTCGTAAAAGGCGTCCATGAAGACGACACGGTGCGTGTTGTTGCTGTCGTACGTCCACGTGAACCACCGCGCGTCCTGGATCGACGTGTCGACCAGGTAGTCCTTCCACTCCATCCCCAACTCCGTCACCTGCTGGAAGATGGACTTTTGCGTCATCGTGTTGTACTTGAAGTTGTTCTTGCCCTTGCCCGCCGAGGTACCCGAACATAGGGCCACGCGGTTGGGGTTGGTAGGCTGTGCTTAATGTGAGCTTGATTCGACGCCCCAACGAGATGAGCAACAAGGCGACTTACACCGGGGACGTCAGAGTGCCAGTGGTTAAAGACGACAAAGTTTTGCGTCAACGCGGTAATGACTGGTACCTGGCTCTCCGTATAATAGTTAATCACCTGAGTTTGGAGGACTTTTTCATCCTGCCTGCCCCCGTAGAGACGAATCTGCTCCGTGAGGAAGCCGCTCATGTCTGGCTGGAGACTGCCCGCTTTGATGGCGGCATTGTCGGGCGTGAAGGAGCCGTAAAACTCGAGATTGTTGCCCGAGATTGAGTGATCAGGATCGTCAATAATGGAGTCAAAGTCGAGCGCCTCGGCGCAGCCGTTTCCATTCCCGGGCCGGCTAATGTTGAGCGGGTTGCAGTACGGACCCGTCTGGATAGGATTCTCGAGGCCGGCCAGCGTCTGACCGCCCATCAGGTTGTCAAAGGAGCGGTTTTCCATGACCATGATGACAACATTCTTAATATTGTCTTTGAGGTTCTTGATTGATTCGGGCGAGCCAGATCGCGGAGCACCGGAAAATTCGGGCAGCGCCGCAACTGCGGCCGCTGCTAACACGAGACTCGTCAACTGCATGTTGCAAGTCTTGGCTCGATTCAATGGACAAGGAAGGCCAGTTTCCTTTGGCTCAGGACGGTCAAAATTCCTGAATCAGTAGTTTTCTCTGGTTTTTATAAGTAGCAGTTTACTGTACCCGTCGACTAGATGGCCGCTCTGTTCACCAGGCCAATCACCTTGTGTAGACGGAGCATGCCTTGATCGACAGCGGCCTCAACGACATATTGCAGTGGATACAGACGAACCACTAACATCAATTAGCGTTCTTTCTTACGCCGGCTGAAAGAATTTGCTTATATATCTCTGCTGTCATTGGACCCAAATGCCGTGCCCTGCGTGTGAAGCCAGGGTCGCGGGATTCCGGCAACACAGTTGATTCTTGGCGCTCCGAGACCCGCTCCAGCCACATTCTACACCGAACAATAGATTCATTGTCTCGCGGCTTGAAAAAAAGGGAGTAAGTAGTATTTCCATGTCTAACAACAGATTTGAACATGTCAACGTGAAATCAAACAATTTATTCTTATCTCTGCGGCCTCGGCTCAGCATCTCGCACGCGGCGGCAGGTTCTTCGTCGTCACCACCCTGTCCCGATATGTCTCCTCCACAAACGCCACCAGAGCATCCACGTCCGCCGCCACCGACGCAATGCCGAGCGACACGCGGATGGCCCCGACCGCCGTCCCGTCCAGGGCGTCGACAAAGTCCTGGTACGACTCTGCGCGCGCGAGCACCAGACGGCGCAGACCGCGACCCGTGATGCCCAGCGCCGCCTCGCCCGCGCCCGGGTTGCAGAAGCAGCCCGTGCGCAGGGAGATGCCCGCCGCCGCCGACTCGGCCGCCACGAGCCGCTCGTCGACCACGGCCCCGGCCCCGTCCACAATGTTGAAGCAGACGATGCCGCCGCGGCCGCGCACGTCGGCCGGCCCGTAGCGCACGATGAGAGGGCTGCCGTCGCTGTGGGCGAGCGCGAGCAGCCGCTCGAGCAGCCACCCCGTCAGGCAGCGCACGCGCGTGGCCACGGTATCGACGCCGATGCGGGAGAGCCAGTCAAGCCCGACGGTGACGTCGGGGATGGACAAGAAGTTGACGGTGCCGTCTTCGAATCCGGCCTCGCCGTCCTCCATGAGGTGCCAGGGTAAGCCGACCGTCGCAGCCTGCACGGTGCCGCCCGAGAACCACGGCCTGCGGAGCCGAGCCAGCGCGTCTCGTCGCGCAATGAGGCACCCGACGCCGGTGGGCGTCCCAAAGAGCTTGTACCAGCTGACCATGACAAATTCGGGCTTGAGCGTCGACAGGTCCAGCTTTGCCGTCGGCAGGTACGCGGCTGCATCCAGAAGCACGTCAAACCCTTGCTCCTGCGCCAGACGGATCCAGGACAGCGGGTGGCGAACGCCTGTAAAGTTGCTCTGTGCCGGATACGCAAATAGACCCCGGCGGCGGCTCGCGCTGCTGGCCTTGCTCTTCTCGAGCCAGGCTCGCGGTGAGCAGACTTGTCTTTTGCGGGACAGCGCGGCCACCACGTCTGCTTCTCGAATGCGCAGTTCGTCTGCGTCAGCGATGGGAACGTATACCGTGCGCGACTTTCCCCTTTGCGCAAACTGGCGCAGGCCATTCAGCGAGTTGTGGTTGTCCGCCGTCAGGACCAGCCGAGCGCCGCGCCGCCACGCATACGATTCGCCGACGAGCCGTGCCGCGCCCGTCGCATTCGGTGTGAAGATGACCGCGTACTCGTCCGACGATGCGGAAAAGTGCTGCAGTATTCGTTGCCGGGTCTCGTCGACCAGGTCCGTGGCGGCCCGGCTGGTCGGGTTGCTTGAGTGAGGGTTTCCAAACGTCCCGTGCTTGAGCTGCTCGTGATGGGCTTGGTGTTGAGAATGGGCAGCGAGACCGGCGCCAGTATAGTCCAGGTATACGTGTCTGTGCTCGTCAAGAAAGGAATACTCCTCGGCTCGCAACTCGTCGAGAATCGCCGTCGACGCATACTCGGGATATCGCTCCATAAGCGTCTCGCTCGACAGACTCTGGTCCGTCGAAAAGCTTTGCTTTTCCATCACTCTCCCAATGTGAAAACTGCGCAACTAGGAATGTGAGACTGGGGATTCCGATCAAGTGACCTCTGCTTACAGTTCCGAGGTTGCATTAGTGTCTGAGAGCTGCTTGCTGCGCTGGCTCGGGGTGTATGTAGGTTTATGTCATGTTGCAACTCCCAACATTTCAGCAGATTTTGCCTAAAAATCGATTCATACCCGGTAATACACGTCAGCACTACAAGCCCTCCCAGGCAACATGCAGCACTGTGGCTTGTGGCTGGACGGTCCGGACCTCACGGATGGATCCGCGGCTGCCCGGAGATGGAGACTGCGGATTCTGACGAGCTTTTCTTGCCCATCAGAGGAGAGCGACGTCATGTAAAAAGGGGATTTACGTCGGCGAAATCGTCACCAATTCTAACGTAATAAGCTAAACATAGTAGAAAAAGAATGCTTGTCAAGATCACATGTGGGGGGCGGATGGTAAAAGGCATTGCTCCGATGCGTAACCCACTTCTGAGTAAGGCTTTAATATCTGAACAGGCATCACAAAATCGATAGTAGCGGACCCATTGGAATATTGAATACCGGAACATCCTCGTTCCCACTTCATTTTGATTCATGCGAGTTATTTTTGCAAGCTACCGAAAATAGACGTTAAACCCCCACACTTGAGCTCTCGAGATCAAACAAGGTGTTACAGCCCAATCACGTGGGGGGCTCCCTTTCTTCTTTCCCACCAAGAAGACCGAGAAAAGATTGTAGCACACGCAAGCGACCAAAGACGAGACAAAGTCCAAGCAAAACGCGAGCAATGCATTCCCCGAGAAGCCCTGGCGAAGAAAGAACCCCGTGTATGTGTGTGCGATCCGGGGAGCGATTGGAAACGAATTCGGTCGACAATTGTGAGCTGCCGGTGGGTGCGCGGACGCGCACCAACCTTTACCTGTAGCGCCAGAGGGACAGGGTGTTGTGGCGCTTCCACGTCTTTCTGCGGCCAGCACGGGTCTTGTTGTAACGGTGACCCTTGTTGAGACCGCGGGAGGCTTTGCCGGTGGCGGTGAGGCCGCGGGCCTCGCGATGCTTGTGGACGGGGTTGACGATCCAGTTGATGCGGGGGTCGATGCGGATGGCCTTGTGCTGGGGGTCGACAAGGATGACCTCGTAGTACTTGTAGGTCGAGTCCTGGTTCACCCAGTACGAGTTGAGGACGCGCAAGTTGGCGCAGCGGCGGCCGACACGCTCCTCAGCGGTGGCCTTGAGGGAGCGCTGGTACTTGAGCTGGTTCACACCCATGTTGGTGGGCTTGCCTGGAGAGCGAAATCGCGTTAGCGAGTCTGGCCTTGGGCTACCGGTCGGCGAGGCGGAGCAGAATTCTTACCGAAAGTGGCACCCTTGGCGACGGGCTTCTTGCGGCCACCACGGCGGACGCGCACGCGATACACAACGTAGCCCTGCTTGGCCTTGTAGCCGAGACGGCGGGCCTTGTCGGGGCGCGAAGGGCGCGAGGCGCGGTGGATGACGTTCAACTGACGGAGCTATATTGATGCAGTCTCAGCATAATGTTCAACGACTGTATAGCAGAAGCGACTTGACGTCGGGTGTGAATTGGTCGAGCAGATCGAATTGAAAAGTTCGGTGCTGTACACTCCAGCAAAGCCAGAGAGCCAGTCCCGAGTCTCTCTCAACGATCCAAGCAAGATTGTTCCAACCCACATCCGTCGACAGAGGATCGCCCACAACAGCGAAAGGCAAAAGAGCAAAACGGGTATTGGAATCGAGGCGATGTAGCGAAAATGGTTGTTGGCAGGGTTCAACGTACTTCCCAGCAGCGAACACGGAGAAGGAAGCGCATCACATCGGACTGCTTCTTCTTCTGAAGTTCCTCGACATACTTGAGGGCACCCATTTTGGCTGTATCCCGTTAGCAACGACGACGTTTGGCGACGGCAACTCGCGGGAACCTCAATCGAAAGACACTCTCGTCGAATCAATGAGGTGATTGTTATCGAGCGCGATTTCGAGTGGATTGAAGCGTATTGTAGAGAATGACATACCGGCTTATGTGGTGATGATGTTCCTGCCGTGGGTTAGTCGAGCGATAACGAAGGAGAAATTTCAAAAAGTGCTGCCCACTGGTGCGACGGGAAAAAGTGTAGGTCAAAAAATTGCGAGCCATTGTGTGGGCTAAGCGACGCGCTAGTCTCATTTGATAGCTAGTACCCTAACACCATCCCCGCCTTGCCCTTGTCTTCCTGCCCTCGAACTTTCTGCTGAGTCATTTATGATTAGGTAATGCTGCTGCTGGCTTGTGGAGGAGAAGCAACTGCTCTTTTGTGCTAATCTAGATTGGCTTGAAGATGGTGGGGTCGTCAGTTAGGTACTAATGTATTTGTTTCGTATTTTATGCATAACTACTTGATAGAAGAGTAGCTAAGCTGTCCACCAACGTTTTCTTCGACACCAACCCGAAGCAAATAGACTCCATTGTGCAGCCAGCCATCACAAAACACCATCGTTACATGTTTCCCATCACATTTAGACGTCCTTTGATTTAAAAAGTATTCTTCAGCATGCGCCCGTAGACATCGACGAGCTGGGCCGCCGCGCTTCCCCATGTTGCGGTGCCCTTGGGCATCGCCTCGTCCAAGATCTCCATGGCAATCTGCGCCAGCTCCTGATCTTCACCACCCGTCTGCGGACCCGCCAAGTCGGGCCAGCCAGTCGGAGCCAAGTGTCCTTCTGTCATCTGGCGGGCGAGCCTCTTGGCCTTGCCGTTGAGTGCGTTGAGGTCGACGACGTCCTGCTTCCAGCGCATCCATCGTGGCTCGGCAGGAACCGAAGCTTGATTGTCGACGGCGTCGTAGCGAGCCGCGAGTGACTGGAATCTCTGCAGGGCCCTCTTGGCCTCTTCAAAGGCCTCGCAGCCCGCGATCGGGTCATGCGAGTGTAGCGCACGCTCGGTAGCGAGCGAATTGGCAAAGCTTCCGTCTGCTCTGCCGCTATGGTCATCACTGTAGACGATTCAGCACGAATCACCGGTGTAATTACTTTACATCTTGGATTGAATGACCCACTTGAATCTGCGACGCTCGCTCTCAATTGCGAGAAATACTTCGTCTCCCTTTGCTCGAATCTCTTCGATGGCATCGACTGCTCCTTTGCGGCCTTGCTTTGCTGCTTTAACCGCACCCTGTAAGCTGTCATCGATGTTAATACAGGTTCAGAAGCCAGATAAATGGCCGTCATCATCAAGTCTCACTTTTTCCTACCGAGGCTCTTGCCAGCTTCACGATCTTTTGCAGACCTTGTCGACCTCCTCGTCGCATTGGCTCTTTTGGAGTTGTTAGGTTGATCAGAGTCGGCCGAATCTACAAAAGATAAGCTGAATAAAGCGTCAAAGGGATTTAGGGGCGACTTGTGATGGACATCTTCGCGGAGTGTAGGCTGACCTGCTGTCGCTCGACCTCGTTTGCGCGAGCCCGTTTGCGCCATGCTGAGTTCGTATAAAACTTGGTAGCGATCGTCTCCCAGGGGTGCGAAATCAGACTGTTGATCTTCAAGCAGCTAAGTGCCAAACCGTAGTGCCCTAGCGCATGAGGCCCTTTACCTGCACAACACGTTTGAATTTGGCAAAGTGCAGACTGGATTGGGAGAGCAGCTGGCCACGGCCACAGCTGCCACCGTGATGTCCACACGTGATCCATGCGAATTTGCAAAACGTTCCCAATGATCACTACTCAAGAAATTAAAAAAAAAAATGGTTCAATTTCATCAGCGTGTTCGCTATACACAGACAGTATTAGACGGCTACTCCATCGCTGCTGAGTTCTCTAGTCTGGAAGCCCTTCTGGCTGCACATTAGTCTGTCGTGAGGAGCAGCCAGAGGTCTCACCACAAAATCAACCTCTCCAAATTCCCAACCGCCATTCTTGATCTATAGTTTCTTTGAGCCCTTTAAAAACCGCAAAATAAGCAAATAAGAAATAATGAAACAAGAAGAAAATTCAGAATGAAAGGAAAACAAGGTCGTATCTGTTCTTCGTCTCAATCTTTCCGGTATCGCTCTTATGTCCACCCCTATATCCAGTAACAATTTATCTGGCTCTTGTGCTGTTTGAAGCCAGAGGTGTGTCATGTCACCATAACTTGGTGACCACGAGACGCCGATAAAAACGTAGAGAAATAAAGGGGACAAAAGGGCAGAAGGGGCACAAGCGAAAACAAAAAACAATATTGAAAATGATCCGCGCGCCCGAAAGTAAAGTCTTAGCGAAATGAATGATCCAAATGTCTTTGTCCAGCAGGTATAAAATTGTCAGACGCCGTCCCAAACCAAAATCCCATTGGTAAACTGCTTTTGCGAGTCGTAGGCCCATGCCTTCCCCATACTGTCCGTCTTGTCTTTTTAATTTTCGATATTTTGTCTTTCGCATACGTAGAAATCATTTTGCTTGGCCGTGGGGAGAAAATCGAATGCGAGGATTGCTGACAACAAAGTACACAAATCGAATACAAATCCTCGCCTGTCCTCGAAATTGCTATTAATGAGTGTTGAGGGAAAGCCCCTGGAATGCGGCAGACCAGTCTCCCTGAGTGGACATGGGCGAGGCGCGCTGCAAGTGGTGTTGCGGCCCCCCTTCGCCTTGTCCAGGGGTGAAGCGTCGATGTGGTGCTTGAAAATCTCCGGGATGCTGGAATCCACCAGAAACTCCTTCCATGCCAGGAGAAGGGCCTGTATTATAAAGGCCGTGCGGCGGTCTAGCATTGCCAAAAGCACCCGCAGGAGCAAATGCGTAGTTCGAGTTGGGGTAACCAGTAGCGGGCACAGGAGACACATGCCGGTCCAGCCCCATAGATGGCTGGTTGAAACCGCCTGCGCCTGTGCCGGGACGCATGTTGCGACCCTGAGGGCCTGGTGAGATGGCTTGCACCGGTTGGGGAGGCGGCTGCTGTTGCTGCTCATGCTGATGCGTATTTCCTCTGCGATCGCCGGTGGCAGAAGCCCTGCCCTGGTTGACCGCGCCGGGTCCTACTCCGCTCGGTGCCTGGATGCCCAAGGTAGGGCTAGCAAACGAAGCTGGATTGATAGCCGACATCCAGATTCTTGTTTTGTAAATCTTGAACAAGTCCGTCACCAGAGAGTTGAAATTGATGTAAGCATCGGCAAAGTAGTAAAAGGTTAGCTTTTTCCAGTCCCTGTCTCCACATTAGCAAAACGACTTAAGTTCCTTGCCTTGGAGCAACTTACATCTGGAACTCGGCATCGAGAATCTCCATGTTGAGCCCGTGCTCCTTGACTTTCTGCATACAAACTCTCTTCGCTTTGGCCTCCTGGCCTTCTTTGTCTCGAAGCGCGTGCACCTCGTGATTCTGGGCCAGGCGCTTGATGAGCTTTGGGCGGATCTCGCCATTAGGTGGCTCTTGCATGTGATGCTGGCCTGCTGGGCCCATGCCTCCCACAGCGCTACCGGGCAAGCCATGCGCAGCAGACAGCATTCCACCATTGCCCTCTTGAGCAGCGGCAGCGCCTTGAGAATACATCATAAGCCACTTGTATTGCTCCTCTGCGTAGTGCTCCTTGAGATCCTTGGCAGTTTGCCAGTCTACATTGTCTTTTGCGACAGTGCCCAGATCAGTGCCTCGATCTGCCTCGACGATCACGAGGTCTCCAGGCTTGACAGTAAGACCGGTTCCTTCCTGAATATAGAAAACATCGGCCCTGGCGCACTTGAAAAGAACAACATGCAGCAGCTGGTTGAGGCGAGGCTGGCCTATGCCATACATGTTATGGCGGGGTGACGGCGGGCGGTTCTGGAACTGGTTTTGTGGAGAAAATTGGCCTGCAAATGGGTTGGTAAAGTTGGCCTGCATCGCACTGCTCATGCTATTGACGTGCGGATTCATTGGGTTGCTCAAGCCCATCAGGCCAGCAGGATCCTGGAAGCTGCCACCATAATGCGCCGACTGCTGATCGGCCTGAGCAGCCTCAAGAGTTGCAACAGAGTCTGCAATAGAGCTGATGGATCCTTGACGAGTTGGCATGTTGGCAAAAGAGTGGCGCCTGCTCTGTGAAGGATCGCCCACCAAGTAACTTGGCGAGCTTGACCAAAGGGCCTTTTTGAGTTGAGCATTTTCCAACTTGCGACCTTCCATGCCATGGGGAGTTCGATAGGTTGGAGGGCCATACTCACTCATGCGACGGTGCGAAGCACGGCGGCCCATAGGGTCCTTTGGATCATGATTTTCGTCGAGCTCGTCAATGGCATAGTCGGACTCTTCGAGGACGACTTCGTGGAGGGGGTGTCCGTTGGTCAAATAAGACGCACCCGTGGAAGCGCGGGGTCGAATGCGTGTAAACTGCTGCTGACGCAACAAGGCGTTTTCTCTGGTGAGCATCTCAATGGTCTTGGACTCAGCGCTCTGGTGGATCGAGTTTTGCAGAGATTCGCTGGCACTCTCGTCTTCGTCGTCCTCAACTTCCTTGACCTTGCCTAGGAGGGATCCATCGTTGGACATTTCGCTCAGCATACTAGGGCGAGAAGGACGATGCTGCAGAGCAGGATGATGCCTCGCGCGACCAAGAATCGCAGAAGAGCTCATACCCGAGGAAGTGGGCGCTTCTAGCTCCATCTGACCCACCGAGTATGACTGCGAGCGGTACGTTTTGGGGGTTGGGTGAAGCGGTATAGCGAACGGAATCTGACTATTTTGCCCTTGGTCTCGTGAGGGAGAGGTCTGCGCGAGTCCCTGATCTGAACTGAAAAACGAGTTGCCAGCAGCGCCAGGAGGCACGGTCGATGTAGGCGAGGGCAAAACTTCGGTCAGCCTAGATGGAGGATCCTTGCGGTCATTATTCCATATGCCGGTTCCCCAGGGAAACGACGAAGCACCGGGAGGACGAGACATTGCGGAAGAGGCGGAATGAGAGCCCCAGGGTCCAGCAGTGTTGTCCGCCGAGGGCGTAGAAGGGTGCGACGCGTTGGGAGACGAGACGGTGTTGCTGGCGAAAGAGCCTTGACGGGGCCGAGGTAAAGGCTGCGAGGTATCGTTTAACCAAGATGATCTGCGGGCTGGCTTATGGGGCTGTGTAATAACGAAGTCCTGGCGATGATCGCCTTCGTCCTCTGAGCTTGCGAGCGCCTCGGAATCTGGGGTAGAAGTTCTGACGCGAGCCTTTTCCAGCAGCAGACTCTGACTGCCAGGAGCGTGCGACAGCTTACCAGATTGATTCGGTTTGATGCCACTGCTCATTGTAGACGCGACAATGGAAGAGGGAGATGTTTGCAGTAGAGGTGGCTGGGATATGGCGAGCGTTGGTTTCGGTGGCTATATCGCAGTCGTCGGTTGCCTGAAAGCGCCAGTACCGCTTCGTAGCATGGATAAAAAAGAGTAGATAGTTGGGTGATTATTTGCCAAGGCAGCCAAGCGCAAAAGAGTATGTGCGCGGCCGACCTTGAAGGTGGGAGTACGTGGTGACGAGGAACCAAGTAGGGGGCGGTTGGTGGGTGAGTCGAGATGGCGGGCAACTGCGTCACGGGCGTTGGATTAATGGTATAGAGAAATCGGGAGGGGTAAAGAGGCGTCTAAAAGTCGATGCGTGTCTAGTTGCAGCGGGATTATAGATTGTGGCGTATAGTAATAAGGCGCATGAGAACGAGGCGACGGAGACCAGTGTCCATGCAAAAGCACCAGGGAAGCCAGGTGCGAGTGCGGCGCGAGAGGGGTGCGGGACTGGTAGAAAGACGAGGCTCTAGTCGGCTTGCATAGTCTGACGAGCAAGATAGTTGGGCAGAGACGACGGGAATTGTTTTGTGCGCTGCGAAGGAGACTGCGCGACGTCGGGTCGCGGACAGGTGATCGGCGCCTGAGAAGAAACTTTGGCGGGCGCGGCAGGCGGTCGAGAGTGGCGAACGGAGCTAAACCAGGCGGAAGAGGAAGGTGTGGTTGCGAGACTGGTTGTGACAACAAGTAGGGATAAATAAAAGAGAAGAGGATGATGATGGAAGGGACGAGGAAGAGAGATGTATGTGGAATGGATGAGCACGAGGGTGGAAAGCGGGGGAGACGGGATGAAAGCTGCGACAGAGGAAGAGGACAGCGGGCAGGTGGTAGCGAGTTGCGAGGCTAGGAGAGAAGAGGAGCAGCAACTGGGCAAGACAACTTGAGGTTGTTCAAAAAATGGAGGCGAGTTAGCCCAGAACAAGTGGGGAGACGAAGCCGTGGCAGAGGTCAAGGGTGCGCTATTGCTGCTACAGGGTTAGTGGGATGGTGGCTGGGGCAAGCTTTTTAGGGGGTGGCCTTCTATTGGAAGGTACCTGCCGACGGTTTTGGGGGGTTTGGAGTGGGTTCGTAGCGCAGGAGGTGCCTGCCGTAGACTGTAAGGTAGTTGACCTACCTAGGTACCTACCTAGGTACCTTAGTAGGAGCCTACCTATACCTAGGCTAATCGGAGTAATACACATACATACATACAACTGCCTGCAGATGATGGATGTATAGGCAGGTAGGAGCCATAGCCTGAGATTAATCGTAGCCGATACAGACAGAAGAAAAAAAAATAAGGGAGGTACTCGTCTTGTTCCCCTTTACACTCACGATTTTTCTTTTTTATCCGTACATCAACAGTCGTGGTATTTTTAGGGTGTTCGCAGCCTTGCCTTGGGCAAGGTATATTGTGATACCTGGCCACTACCTAGGTAACTAACCGCCAGGCTTGGAGAGACATTGGGGCGGTGGATGCCTGCCAAACCTTTTGCCATCTGCGCCCTCAACCGGGCTAAACTGGGGTTCCTCAAGTTGCTGTCACGGAAATTGCCCCACTTGTCCTCCTTTTTAGCGTCCCAAGTGGGGGACAGAATAAACTGTCCCATCCTCATAATACACCAGCACCTAGTCTAGAGAACAGAATAATATCAAAATGATAGAAAATGACTAAAATTCATATTCAAGGCAGGGAACATTATTTAGCTATCAAATTATTAGATTCCGGCTTTTTTTGTCGAAAAAGCTATTTTCTAGAAATTAATACATAATAAACAAAAAGGTAGACTTACTTTGAGGATTCTCATTGTGGGCCATTTACTTTGTCCCCTTGCTGCTTGCTCTGCCAACGGCAGGAAAGCACCAACGAACGAGGCTTGGCGATCCGCGAAATAGCTTTGTGGAGGACGGCCGAATGCAAAGAGGGGCTCAATCAGCCCGTTTTTAGCTCCGACCCCAGCGACCTCAAACTATCTCACTCTTCTGTGGTTGGCGGGGATGCTTCTGCTTCTGATGCTTCTGCTCAATCTTGGCTCGCGGTGTTTTCCGTGCATCTTGCCCCAACATATGCTCCCTTTCTCTCAAAGTTCTAACCGGCCTTTCCACTCTTCCAGCGTCGAAACGAGTCGTGCCGTGCACCATCTCTTGAAGCCTCGAAATAGCGCGTGCCCGTAATGTCTGCCACACCAATTCTCAGTGCACCGGCGACAACAACCCTCCTTGCCTCCCATGTGCAACTCTGCAGCCGGCACGCACGCGGCGCTCGGTAACTACTCAGCAGGAATTTCCTCGTCCGCTGCAGTTGCATCGCCGTCAAATCGGCAGACTTATGCCCCATGCCGCCCCAGTGGACAAAGCCAAGGGCCGGCTGTAATGCAAGGCAGCGCTGCTTGGCTGCCTCTGTCCACTGATATGCGCCACCACCCTGCACAATTATTGATGGCTACACGATGCAAGCAACAGGTCTGGAGGACCGGGACAACAAAGCCGGAGGCGAAATTCTGCACCCGCAACTGGTCAATGCTCTGTGGCGAACGGAGTCAAGGCTCAGCCCGTGAACCTGGTACCAAAGTACCCCTATATGCGGCGCTGCTGCGGCGCAAGAGGGGGATAATCAAGTCCAGCCCATGTATTAAATGCAGCACGCCGCACAAGGGTATTGCAAGCTTGTAGTTCAACGCCGCCAAAAAAAACACCCAAATAGTGCAACTGTGTACGCCAAATACAAACCTGCTGTTTCTGGCCCTCGCTTGAAACCTGGCCAACTGCCGGGCCAAACTGTCTTGCCTACTGGTACTGTAGTACAAGTCTGTACAACTGGCCTGTGGCCCATCCCATATTGCTCACCCTGCAGCGCATCAAACTCCATTCCTGCGATGCGGCGGCTGCATCTTGCAGCATCCAGCGCCCGCTGTCATTGTGTCCAATACGGGAAATGCCCCGAATCATTGAGGCCTGTGCATCTGCCAAGATTGTTGCCAGATGCTGATTCTCAGTCCATACTGGTACATTAAATTCCAAGGCTAGGTATCTAGGGCGCGAGGTACAAAGCACCAGTCCGCAGAACGCCACTCTACAGTACCCTGGGTACTGTACCTGCAAGCTTTCGCCTCCTCTTCAGTGGCGTGTTGTCCAAGCTTTGCAGTACAAAAGACAGACAACGACGACGACGACGACGACGACGACGACGACGACGACGACGACGACAACAAAATTTCAGATGAGGGAAAAAAATATATGATGAAATAGGCAGCCGAGACACTTGACTTTCCTCATGTTAAAAACTGCCTGGAGGCTTCAGGGCATTGGCTAAAAGATTGGCGGCGGACACCAGCGCCCTGCACTAGGTGGTTCCTCGTAAAGAAGCATCGCTAAATTAAATAGGGATCCATGACAGCTTCGCTTACTAGATGGACAAGGGGGCCAATACAGTATACTGTATACTTGACCGGCCAGTGCAAACACGCGAATCTGATTGACAGTTTTGTTCTCGTGTCTTAGTCAAGCTTAACTGTCCTGAGCAGCCAGGCACCTCACTACCTACCTGACCTCTACCTCTCAATCTCTATGCTGCCATGCTGCGTCGCATGCGTTATGGAGTACCAATAAAGTCCACCTGCATCAGCCCATGCCGCGTAATGGGGTATTCTCATTTTACTCAAGCGCAGCTGCCCTGCAGGTTGCAAGTGTGACAACTGACATTGCTCGCCTGTTCACAGTGCGCATGGCACTACGCGCTGTGGGATCGAGGATCAGGTCCAGTACAATAAATAGTCAGTCAGCGGGCTGCTGAGGGCTGGTTATCAAACCACCATTGCTGCAAGAGGCTCTCTGAACGGCCAGAGTGCAGAATGCGCCGCCTTGAGTAGGGTTTTGTATTGCTGTTTTGCTACACTGCCGAGGAACGATCGATCGGCAAAGCATCGACACAGGGAGACCTGCGTCAAGACTCAACACTGAACAGGACCAACTGTTCCAGGTCTGTGGATGTGCTCCGCTGAGCGCTTGGGAAGGAGAGCGAGCAAGACAGCAAGGGGCCTGATTACACAATGACACGAGTTACTCTGAAATTCGCAGAGGGCATACACGCCACTCGGGCAGGTGCCTCGTCTTGGATACAGAGTGGTAGAGAAGCTCTATGCATGATGGGTAGGATGAACGTGGACGAAGATCGAGACAGCACCATGACACTTGCCTCGCTGCTCTGGGTGGATGCATGCGTGGCGATGGTCTTCTGAAGTGCTACTCTGAACGGATCCCGCGCAAGCTGACATGATGTGCAATGCAATGGCAGCAGCTTCAAATTCCCGACCTCGATCTGTTGCACCCTACTCTGACCGAGAGTTGGCGTGCATATTGAATGATGCATCCATCTCGCACGATATACTCCGTATGCGTGGGCTAGTTCGAAGGCTGTTTTTTTTTTTTCCCCTATATAGCGCGTGTCGCTATCGCAGCTCTCTCAACTCGGCCTTGAGGGCAGACCAGTAGTCAACCGTTTGCAATTAGAAAGCGTCTCCTGCCCATTGCGGCAAGGAGGCAAGACGGGCAACCCTCATTGCTGACCAAGTCTGGGGGAGATCGTCGGCACCCCGCACAATCGACCACGGATCCAGAACCCCCGCCTGCTACCCACACCCTGGTCCAGCCCTCGCCGTTGAACCAGTCAGGTGGCCCCGACCAGAGGTCTGGTGACGGCGCATCAAACTATAAAGCCACAAAGCTCTCTAGTCAGCTGGCTGCGATGATTGAATTATCTGCTTCTCTAGTTGGCCGCTGCACTCTTCTGGCTCCAATGCAGGCCCACATAGAACATGCAGGCGGCTTCTGAGACAGTGCGAGTTGTTCGAGGCTTGAATCGCGGCAGATGTGTCTCGGGGCAGTCAAAAAGACGGATGAAACAAATCTTCAGTCAAGTTGGGGTCATTCTGAGGAACCAACTACACGAGGCATAAATTACCTCCTAAATCTAGTACAACTGTTGCTGTGTCCCTGCGTCGTCGACCATTCGAACTGGCCTGATGGGGTAGTCGCACACAGAAGCCCACCATTGTAGTAAAAGCACGAGAATGATTTAGACTCTGCACACTACGCACAACTAAACGTTTTTGGCTTTCATCTTTCAACGGTCCTGACGACGGACGAGTCCTTGCCGTCCTACTTGAGCAAGTTGCAAGTCGGGATACAACCAGCCAACCCGTCCATAGCTTTTCTGAGCAAAGAGAAATTTTTGAATCCCTGATCAACATATCAGAAACAGAGCGGCGAAACCATCAGAGATGACGGGCTGCACTCGCAAGACTGAGATTAAAGTAACGTCAATTTGGCTGTAATTGTTCTACTTGCTAATGAATGCAGCCTTCTGTGGGAGTATCTATGTCGTTGATAATGGCCCGAAACAATACGTCCAGGCATGATAAATAATACAGTCGAATGGATCTAGAAAAGCCTCTCTAGAATGGCCTCTCTAGAGATGCAAAGTTTTCTGCTTCTTCCTCATTCTTCTCTGCAATTTATGCACTTTGGGCAACACCCTTTTGTTGCTTCAACTTCTCTTCAAACTTGGCGAATTCTTGCAAAGATATTTCCTCCTCCTCGTCGAGAATCTGGCGGACGCCCTTAACTTCTTCAATCTGCTTGCACGTTAGTGGCTGCGGACACTACATCCACCTAGAATGGTCGAAAAGGGTCAGAACTTACGTAGTGCATGAGCATGCCCTCGATACCATTCTTCAGCGTCACCGTACTCGAGTCGCACGTTCGGCACGCGCCTCGGAGCTTCAGATTGACAAATCCGTCCTCGCCGAAACCGCGAAACTCGATATCGCCGCCGTCTTCCTGGATGGCGGGCCGGATCCTCGTCTCCAGGAGCTCCTTGATCATGCCCACGACCTCGTCGTCATCCTCGTCGTAGGCTAGGCTGTCGGCCTGCTCCTCCGCAGGCGCCGCCCCAGCGCCCGCAGGCGCCTCCTTGAAGGTGACAATGGTCTCGCCCGAGGTGATGGCCTCGGTGATGAGGGCGAAAATCTCCGGCCGAATGTGGGCCCAGTTAGCGTCGCTGGCCTTTGTGATGGTGATGAAGTCGGCGCCGTAAAAGACGGACGTGACGCCGTCAATGTTCATTAGCTTGGCGGCGAGCGGCGACGGGTGCGGCGGGGCAATGGTGGCGCGCGGGCTCGTGTACTCGACAAAGGGTGCGGCGAAGCCCTCGGGTAGCACGCGGTGGTTGGGCACGAACTTGAGCGCGTCGCTGTTGGGCGTCGGTTCGGTCTGGATGAAGATGGTGCGGCGTGCGGCGGCGGCGGTGCTCGGGTGCTGCGGAGTGCGCGCGAGGGCGTGGGCCTGCGGGCGCCGTGTGCCGCGCGATTGTGATGGAGAGGCGGCGACGGCAGCGGTGCTCATGGCGCGCGAGCGGTGTCCTTGCGAGTAGGAGGAGGAGGAGGAGGTGGCGGCGGCGCGGAGGCTCTGGCGCAGCTGCATCGGACATGTCGCCACCGGCCGAGAGGTAGCCGAGCGGAGGAGCGCGCGGGCGAGGACGGACCGCGACGGGGTGGACGCGGAGGCCATTGTGACGTGCAGTGTAGAGCGACTGTGAAAAGGTATTTTGTCGCAGCAGTGAACTGGTTGGTTGCTGGATTGAAAAGAGGCGAGTTGATAATGATGATGCGCCTGCGTGCTCGTGTATGAGTTATTCAATGGGGGCAATCCACTCCGAGGAAAAAAGTTGAGGGCGTATGATTGAGAGCTCATTAGTAATGGTGGAGCTATGATGCAAGACCTGATAATCGGGGCACAGCACAACAAGAACCAGAGAGGGTACAGCGGTACCTCGCTCGCGCCAGTCCGGCGTTTGCGGCGCTTTTGCCGTTTGCGATTCGACTTTTTTCCCTTCATCTTCTACTCCGTAGCAAGACAACAATTCCAACGATTTACACAGGGTTCGGTGCAGAATCACTTCAAAGCGAAGCTTCGATTATTCTAATGAGTATAGATATTATTTCATATCTCTACATCTCATCGTCAGCGTCTTTATTCTCGCGTTTTCCTTAGCGACAACGCGAGCTCTGTGCGCAACCCCAGCCATCAAGTCATGTCTTCACCCGGCGACACGGCGCAAGCTCTGGCAGATCAAGCGATAAAATCTCTATGCGGAGTCTGCCAACAAGAACCACCCAAATATAAATGCCCTAGATGCTACTTGCCATAGTATGTTAGAGAAGAGCCCCCCCGAGCCCACCACAGCTACTCGCGACGACGCTTCGATGATATATGCAAACGCATATATAGATTCGCTAACGCCTTGCTGTATTGCAGCTGCTCTGTGACGTGCAATAAAGTGCATCGCGAAACTCACCCTCCGGATCCCGAACCGAAGCCTGCTGAGGCGCCGCAAGCCGCCACAACTCCAACTGTCGCCGCCGAAGCACCCACCAGGGCTAACGACAGGAGTAACCCCTTTTGCGCTCTCGACTCGGCCTCTGATAAGCTGCAGATGCTCTTCTCCAAGTACCCCAGCTTGCCGCAGCAGCTCGCCGATATTTACGCCGCTATGCAACCGCCCACCGAGTCGACGCAAAACAACGGCGGCATCCCAGCCTCGCTGCTGAGGGGACTGCCGAGTAAAAAGGACAGCTGGAACCACGACGTGGGGATCAAGAAAGGAAAGGAAGCCCTGCGAAAGGCCCGCAAAGCAGACGGCGTCTCGGGAGAGGGCATCGAGGAATACTGCGAGCTCATCATGCACCTGATGAACGGGCAGGCCGAGGCATCCGCTCTGCTGCAGAGGCAAGCTGCGACTGAGGATTCAGAACTCATTGAACGACTAATGAATGAGGAGAGCAAAAGGTGAAGAACGGGAACGAGGGCTGTATAAGCCTCGGTATATTATCTGCTTCCTAATCATGGGGGTATCGACTAAAATTATATTGGACGCCAGACCGAGCTGCTTCTACCGAATCGTTGGGCGTCGTCATCATGTACATCATCTCATTTTGTATAGCGCAGGCCTTGACAAATTACCGCCTGAATCGAGCAAACAATGCTGCTATGGGTGATTTTGGCACTTCCACGGCACCATTGGGCGGCGAGGGGCTCTTTTCCTCCTTATTCCTGTGCAAGCTGTTGAGACGGCCGCGAAAGTTCCACCTGGACTCGCCCTTGGTGCTTTGCGCCGGCGAGGTAGATTTGGGACGTGACGGTGATGTGGCGGTCACCTCGTCGCTCTGGGTCCAATCGACTCGATGCGCTTCGGCGACGGTTGCCAGATCCGTGGGGTTCATCGGTGGCAGGAAGACGGACCACCGAGGCGACGTATCGGTGCCGACGAAGCTTCCGGTGCTCTTGCGGCGAGATGCGCGGAGCTGCTTCTCTTCCGGGTGATGCGCGGTGAAGATGCTACGACGCCGGTTCAGCGGCGACGTGATGACGGGCTCCAAGTTTTCAGGCATGCAGAAGGTCTGAAACTGGTTGCGGTCGTAATTCTTCTCTCGCAAGGTCTGGGCGCGGCGCAGAGCCTTGGCCTGCTCAATGGGCGCGGCACCGGGCACGGATGTGGAGGCAACCTGGTAGTCGCCGTTGATGCCATCCATGTGATATTTGAGTGCCGCCCGCGAGAGCTTGTGGATCTGGGACTTGTTCGGGGGCGAGTCTCCCAGCGTTGTGTTGGCAAACTGCGAAGCTGCGACCCGTGGGACGTATGGGCCATCCGAAGCTGCGGGGTTCGACGAGAGCTGCTCGTCGAGAGCCGCTTTGGAGGCGCGCCGGCGAAAGCGCGCCGCCAGACTGTTCTCACTATGGTGGTCGGCACCCTTTGTCTTGCGCCTCTCCTTGGGCGAATCGAGCGTCAGTGTTGGGCGGTGGAGCGACTTTGCTTCGCTCGTCTCTTGCGTGCGAAAGCTCTTTCCCGAGGATTGCACGATACGCGACTTGCGCCTCTTGTCATCGTGGGCCTTGCGCTCGGCAATGACAAACTGGAGACGCCTGGTGAGGTCTTCAGGGTCCAGGGCGCGCCTATGTGCCGCGGCTTTGGGTTTCGGTGGCTTCAGGCCGGCGGCGTTAGCATGGGCAGATCGATTGACCGGCTGAGTGGCTTGGAGGTCGTAGGCGTAGCTCATGTTGTAATGCATATTCTTTGGCGTTTCTTTTTCGTTTTTGTCCTTTTTTCTCTCCTTGCTGTTATGTTTCAGGCGCTGTAAATGGATGTGAGGCTATCTTTGTAGGTGAGAAACGTGCCACTGCTTTATTAGCACCAAACCGTTGATCTCGTGTCAGTCTGTATCGTAGAAGAGCGACGGCGGACGATGATCAACGTCGAGTATGGCAGCGGTATCTGCTGTGTGATGTGTGACGAGGGCGGAAGATGCAGCCGAGCAGAGTCTCACGCAAGAACAAACTGAGACAGACGTCTTGAGCAGACGAAAATGTCTTGGTGCGAAGCGGCGATTCCTCGTACTCCTCTTCCTTCAAACGGCCAGAAAAAGCCACAACGATATCGGCTGCGGGGAATATCCTTGTCGGTTAGAGCAGGCGCCCAAGCCTGATGAACTGCAGGATCGGCTTGGGCGTAGATGATTGCGCCAGAGCCTTTGCACAGGAGCGGTAGGAAGTAGAGAGAGAGAAAAGGGACAACAGTCTCTGACGACAGGAAAAGATGGCCGTGTCGAAGATTTTATAGGGATGATGGTCGTGCTCGTAGTAGGAATTTAGGATGTCAATGGATAATATAACTCTCGAGTTTGGCGGCAGGCGAAGGTGTCGTAGAGGGAGGGTCCTCTCCCGTTGTGGGCGACTGCCGAGGCGGGAACAGACGACTGTATATAAGCTCCAGTCAAGAATAAGGTATGAAGCGGGCAAGTCCAGGCTGCTAGCGCTTGGAACTAATAAAAGCAAGAACTTTTAAAAGAGGCGACTTGACAAAAAAAAAAAACCTATAGAATGAAATGTGAGAGCATACAGACGGACAAACAAGAAGAAATCATCTACCACACAACTCATAGGGGCCGCATAGCTGCTTCGCTTTTGTGATTCTTGGGATATAGAGAGATGGCTCGGCTGGTCCCGTCCCGGGCCGGGAAAGCGTATCGGTGCAACGTCCATCTTCTTGTTCTTCTTCTTGTTCTTCTTCTTCGTCTTGAGCAAGGACCGGCATGGGGCTCAAAAAGTTTGGACATGGTCAAGATTCTTGAACACGAGGTTATGCGAAAGCGACAAGGGGCAACTCCCCCGAATTTGTATATGCTCGACCGGCCCCCCGTTTGGTATAGCTCTGGCCGGGCCTCTTTGACCACGCGGCTCCCCCTTCTATATATCCCATCACCCATGTGTTCAAAAGCAGCCTTTTCTCTTCTCTGACAGCGTAGCAAATGCATCACTTTAAGCTTTCAGTTCCTTTTGAAAAAGGGTCATGTTTGAAATTGTGCCGCTTCTTCGTAGAACCGAATAGTACAACCCAAGTAAGGCCGCTTGCAGTCAACAACTTTTAATTTGTTTTTTTTTTTAATTTGTTTTCTTTTTCCTCTCTCTCCTTGATCAGATATTTTTATGCAGCTTTCATGTCGTGTTCCTACTCTTTGTGTTTCCAATCCTTCTCCCCGCCTCTTTTCATCGCTTTTGAATCACCAACTTGTATCTTCTGGGCGAGCACGCGCACACACAACACAACACACACACACATGCACACCGGTCTTTGCGCGGCCGGGCGAGCTTGTGTTTCCCCATCATTGGACCAAATATCGGATCATTCAGTCGGTGAGGTATTCCCTTTCTAATCACAAGGTGCCTTTGTTGAAAAAAAAATTATTATTATTATTATTTTATTCGGAATTCTTTCGCTCCTATGCTCATGACCAAGACACGCCCATCGGACCTGTGAATCATTGTTGGCATTGTTGCACCGCCTTGTGGTTGCGTTTGAGTATATAAATCCGACGAGGAACAACCTTCTTTTGTCCCCCAGAAAGTTTGCGTCTTCTGATTCAAGGCTCCCTCTGTCCTGCAACGCCCAAAAGCATTCATCCTCAAACGAACCCTCTGGATCCCCCCCAC
>JAEIJG010000517.1:0-25295 GCA_037289395.1 Beauveria scarabaeidicola
ATTAGGGTGTTATTATTATATTTAATAGTATAGTAGTAGTTATTTTACTATAGAATTTATATCTATTATTAGGTTAAGGTTAAGCTATTTAAACTCTTAATTTTAATCTTTTAATAGTTATTATATATATCTTTATTAATAAAAAGGGGCTATAGTTTAGGATATATTTTATAGAGGATATTACTAAGCTCCTAGGTAAGTAGAGCCTTTAGTGAAGATAGGTTTCTCTTAAGCTTCTTTTATTTAGTTATTTAATAGCGAAGAATTAGGTAGCTTAAAGGGTAAAGAGAGGGAGGGTGATTATATATACTATAAGCTATCTTATATATCTACTTACTACCTAAAGTAGTGGTTATTCTAGTGTTAATTTTAAATATATAATTAACTTTTTAAGAACTAATCTTTTAAAGCCCTAGGGTTTGTAAGGGCTGGTAATAACCCTTATTATAAACATCTTTATGAGTAAGAAACGGTGCGCGACCACATCAAGCCTAACCTAGTGATAAAATTAAAAAATAACCTATTAGATATTAAAAAGCACCTAAATCTACCCCTTAATAATATTAGCTTAAAGCTACTATATTAAGAGTAGTTAAGGTAAATAGTTCACTACTAGAGATATATCCTAATACGCCCCTATAGCTAATAAGTACTATAGTAAGCCTAAGGTAGTAGTGACTTAAATAAGATTAAAATTAAAAAGAGAACTAATTAATAAGCTTCTCTTTTTAATTAAGAATAAATTTAAAAATAAAATAAAGAAAATATAAATAAAATATAAATAAATTTAAGCTTAGAGTAAAACTAGAGTAACTCTAAAAGGGGCTAGTGCCTTAATTACTTAAGAGATAGTCTAAGTTATTATAAAAAAGATAGTTATATAAATACTTAAAGAGAACTAAAGTACTAATTAACCCTAACTTTTAATTAGTTTATAGTTATATACTATAATAATAATTACCTAAGGCTAAGCTAGCCCTAAGGCTAAACTAGTCTTTATTAAATATAAAAAGAAGCTAGTTATTAATATTAAAAGATATATATAAGAAATTAAGAACTACTTCTTATAAGAGATTATTATAATAGTTAATAAGGTTATTTAAGCTAATACTATAGTAATAGTATATTATCTCCTCTCTAAGGATATAGTCTTAACCTTCTATTAAAAAGTAAAAAAGTATATAAAAAATAAGCTTTAAGTAAAAGTTATATTTAGACTAAAAGTAACTCTCTCTTAGTAAGTATATATTATAATAGTTAAAGTAGTATTACTTAATAAGATCTTATAAGATATTATTAACCTTATAATAATACTTTTAGCCTTTAATAAGGTAAATATTATTATAATAAAGATATATTACCCTTAACTTAAGTCTAGAATATAAGCCTTATTTATTATTAGAATATATAATATTAAGATAATAAACTACTTTTATAAGTAAAAAGTTTTTTTTAACTCTTAAGTCTTCTAATATAAGCTCTTCTTAAATATAATCTAACCCTTATAATACTTTAGGTATTACTAGTATAACTATATAAATAGGTTTTACTAAAATAAAGAATAATATAACTAGTATATTTACTAAACTTATATAAAGTTTAATTTATACTTAACTAAAAAAGATAATAAGAAAGAATAATATCTTAATTATAAAAGTAACTACCTAGTATAATCTTAAGACTACTTTATTATAAAGTAGTACTAGGGCTATACCTAAGAAGTATATTACTTCTAATTAATAGAGTTTAAGAGCTATTACCTTAAGGAAGAAAGACCCCTAAGGTCCCTAAGGGTATTATTACCCTTAAAGAGAGTTAGGAGTATATAGTACTTAAGAGGGTAACCCTTAGGCCCCTCCTCCTTAACCTTAATCTAAAGACCTTTTCTAGTATAAACTAATATACTAAATTTTAACTTTATTAACCCTAAAATAAGGTTTATAAGTCTAGGGTTATTAGTTAAGATCTTATAGTATAAAACCCTTACCTTTATTATAAATAAAGACTAGTTATATTAGGTATTATTATTAGCTCTAGCTTTTATAGTTTAATTATAAAGTAAATTATTACTCTCTTTACTTTTATTATTATTAATAGTCTTAGAGTTAACTTAAGATATAGTTATAATTAAACTAGTCTAGCTTAAATAATTAAATAAGGATTTTCTTATAAAATATTTATAAAGATAATAATAATATTTAGTTAGTCTTTTATTAAGAGAATAGCCTAGATATTATTATAATCTAAGAGGTATTATTAAGTAACCTCTTACTTACCCCTTCTTTAGCTTTATATTAATACTTATAGAGGGGAGAGTAAGTAATAACTTATATTTATAAGAGGGTTAATAAAGTGTCTTAAGAAGTAATAGTTAAAAAGGATATATATTATATTAAATTCCTTAATAACCCCCTTATCTTTATAAGTGTTTACTTTAAGTTAGGTATAGACTTATATAAGCTCTTAAGTAGAATCTTATTAAAAGGAGTAATCTTATATATAATAATAAGGGATTTTAACTTTTATTACCTCTCTTAAGACCTTTATAATAAAAAGTCTATATTTATAAATAATATAATTAAAGCCTTTACTTATATTAAAACTATACTAGTTATACTCTTAGGAATAGTAATATAGTATTATTATAATTACTATATAAATATCTTAGATCTCCTCTAGGCCTCTTTAGTCTTAAAAGGTAGATATATAATACTAGACTAAAACCTAGTTAGATCTAATTATATCTTATAACTATTAGAGTTTTAGGCTTATAAATTAAAGGGAAATAAGTTAATAAAGAAATAAGGAAAGATTAATATTAGTCTTACTTTAGTTAAAGTAGTAGCCTAGCTCTTAATTATAACTAAGCCTTTAATAATAGAACCCCTAAAGGTAAAAGTAATATATAAGTAACTTATACTAGTAATAGAAGATATTATTTATAGGGCTATTTTTATAATAGGCTTACTTTAGACTAAGAGGCTAGAATAGTAGAACTAAAAAACTAGTTAAGTAATTACTAAGATAAAGAGAACCTAGAGATAAATATAAAGGTTAAAAAATAAAGTAAACTAAGGGATTATATATAAAATAAGAAAGGCTTAGTCTTAAGTCTTAGCTAAGGTATAAAAAGTAACCTAGAGAATATACCTAGACTTACTAGGTAATATACTAGTATTATAAAAGTAATATAGGTAAATAAAAAGGTTTATAGTAAGATATATAGTTAATATAATCTTAGAGCTAGCTTACTTAGGCTATAATACCTTAGTATAATTAAGAAAAAAGAAAGTAAAGGTTTTAGCTTAAAAGTTCTTTTTAGCCTTAATAACTATTAGTCTTAAGCCTAAATATAGTATAGCCCTAGTCTATAAGCTAAATACTCTTAAACCCTTATAAGATAAAATAGAAATCCTTATAAAAGTTATAATAGATAAGGTTAAAGATATACTTAGAGGCTATATAGCTTAGAATACCCTAGGCCTAGATAGAGTCCTATATAAGCTCTTAAAGGCCCTAGGCCCCCCCCTCTATAAGACACTAGTAAAGCTCTTTAATATATTATTATAGTCTAGACACTACCTAGCTTAGTACTAAACTAGTTTTATTATAGTCCTTTAAAAGCCTAGGAAGACCCTAGATAACCTCTAAATAATAAGAAGATAGTAGCTAAAACCCTTCTTAATATAATAAGTAAGCTATTTAAGAAGATTCTTATTACTTATATTATAATTATAATAAAAATATACTAGCTTTTACTTAAGGGTTAAATAAAGAACTAAAGATATAAGTTAATAAAAATAGTAATTATAATAGTTATTAAACTAGTCTATATAGCTTAAGCTTATAATAAGGCTATATTACTCTTTTAGTTAAATATAGCTAGAGCCTTTAATAATATTAATTATAAACTACTTATTTAAGAGCTTTATTAGCTAGGCTACTTAGAGAAGATCTTTAACCTTATTTAGTCTTTCTTTAATAAGAGAATAAACTAGCTCTAGATTAATAGTAGTATAATAAAAAAAATAGTTTAATATAAAGTCTTTTAAGGCTTATTATTATCTAATCTTCTTTATCTTTTTTATAAGCTTATTATATAAAGCGCTTAAGTTAACTTTAAGCTTATATATAGTTAACTTTATAAATAATATAAACCTATTATATATAAGAAAGAACTATAATAAGATTAAGTCTTAATTAAAAAATACTTAGGTTATATATAAAGACTAAATAAGAACTTATTAATTAAGTTTTTTTATATTAAAGTTTAAGTTACTATACTTTTAATATAAGTAAGCTTTAGATCTAAGCCCCTTTATATTTAAGGGTAAGGTAGTAGAATTATTAATAAATATATACCTTTTTAAAGTAATATTATTAATAAGGCTAAGATAATAAAAGTAGATTAAAGTTATATTAAAGAAGGTCTAGTTTATACTCTAAGCCTTATAACTAATAATAAGAAAGTTATAAGGCTTAAAGATTAAAGAAATAAGGGATATTTACCTTTAGGGAATTTATCTAATTATATTATTTAGAGTAATAATATAATATAGCCTTATAACTAGCCTTATATAAGGCTTAACTAGGCTTTTTTAGGAGTTATAAGTAAGGTACTTATAGGTAGTTAGAGGGGCTTTTAAGGCTACCCCTACTTATTATATAAAAGCTAAGCTTAGTATACTACTAGTAAATATTTATTTAATAATATAAAAAAGTAAGACCCTTAACTAGTAGAAGGCTAATAAGGCTATAGCCTAGCTTTAATATACTATTATATAGGTATTATCCTTAGTTCCTCTTTACTAAAATAGTAATAGATAAATCTTATTACTAATAAAAAACTTATATTAGGGCTTATTAAAGATAAGTAGGGGGATACTAGAGAGGGACTAGTATATACTTAAGGCTTAGGCTAACTAAGTATAAAGAGTAAAGTAAGAATATAAAGAAACTAAGAGCTAAAGGTAAGTAAAATAACTTACTTTATTTTTAATTTATAAGCCCTTATAAGCTAAATATAAGGCTAAGGTAACCTTACTCTTTTACTTATTATAGTATATTAGCTTTATTATAATATAATTATAAATAAGAAAGATTAATTTAAATACTTTTTTTTATAAATAGTAAATACTTAAGTATAATATAAGAATATATTAGTATAAATATAAATTAAAGGATATTTATTATATACTTCTTTAGTATAAGCTTATAAGCTAGAGCTATAGCTAAGATTATATTTTTATTATAGTATTACTAAAGGACTAAAGAGATATACTTTAAGTACTTAATTATCTAGTTAAGAGTAAGAAAATTATAAAATAGGTATATAACTAGTAGAGGCTAACTTATATAAATGTTAAGCCTAGGGCCTAGGGCGGATCTAGGGCGAATCTGGGATAGAGTAGATATAGAGTAGATATAGAGTAAGTGAGAAAGAGCCTAAGCCTAGTAAGGGGGACACCCCCCCCCCTTAAGGGGGGGAGGTAAAATGAAAATAATTAAGAAGAGAGGCCCCACTAGCCCTTACTAGGAACTAATATATAACTAGAGTTAGATAGAGAAGTAAGGGTTTTCCTCTAAGGAATCTAGTTTTTCCTTTACTTATAAAGATAGTGGGACTAGATAGGTATATATAAGTGTTACTTAAGGCACTAGCTTAAGCAGCTAATTACCTAGATGCCTTAGGTAATAGCTAGTTATACTTTAGAAGAGCTATTTACCTAACTTTATCTATAAGCTATAGAGGCTACTATAACTTAATTATAAATAGCCTTAATTTATATATAATATAAAGACTTTCTATATCACTTAATTAAGACCCTAAAACCCTACCCTATTCTAATACTAATTAGTAGTTATTCTTAAGGACTAACTATAGACTAATAAGGCTTTAAAAGAGATATATAAGAGATAACTAGTCCTTAGCTTATACTAACTAAAGAGATTAAATAGTACCCCTTTTTTAATAAATTAGCGTTATATAAATTAGAAAGAGAAGCCTAATACCTTCTCTCCTTATTATCTAATATAATTATAATACTATTATATAATACCTCTTAACGAATTAGTACTCTATAAACTAAGAGGATAGAATATATATTAAGATAATAACTAATAACTATAAAAAGCTAGCTAAGAATAAAAATAATAATAAATAAACTATTAGAAACCTTTATCTTAAAAAGTAAAGCTAGAGCTAAGAGCCCTTAGTAATTAATAACTAATACTATAGTATACTAATTCTAATATATAATAGATAAAGCCCTATACCCTTTAAAGATATTAAATAACTATAATAACTTAGAATAATACTTAAGAGAAATTAATAGTATAGGGGTATATTTAATTAACTATTATAAGAATAACTTAATAATAAATATACTAGTAATTATATATAAATACTTTTAATTAACCTATTTAAACTAATTAAAAGAAATCTTTAATAATATAAATAAAGAGATTTAAATAGTAATTAGAAATATACTATAAGTAAAAGAAGTCTATATTTATAAAGGATTAGGTATTAAGATTATAAATATACTATTTAAAGTTACTAAATAAGATAGACTCCTCTAATAAGATAAGAAAGATAATAATTATAAATAGTATAGTAAATTACTTATATAAGGATTAAGCTAAGTATCTTTAAGATCTTTAAGATTATTAAGATTATCTTATTAATCTATAATAACTATTAAGAAGGATATTACTTTAAGACTTAGGATAATATAAAAGACCTTAGAAGAATAAAGAATTATTATAAATAATAAAGTATTAAAGAAATTAAACCTCTTAAATATATTATACCTACTAAATAACTCCTAGGATAAGGAGAAAGATAATAATAAAGAAGAAGATAACCCTATTAAGATTAACCCCCCTTATTAATAAACTAATAAGGGAAATTATTATTAATAACTAATATTACTAAGATATAACCCTAAAAGAGAAGAATAACCTAGAAATAAAGCTATATAAGGGAATAAATAAGATAAGGATTATATTATAATCCTACCTTCCTCTTACTTCTAATAAGACCTATTAAAAAAGATTAGTAAGGCTATCTAAAGCTTTATAGAAGCTAAGAAATATAGTAGTATAAGAGATAAGTTTTTTATTAACTTTATATAAACTTTTAAGGATAAATATACTTACCTTAATATATTAAATAAAGCCTTTTATAAAGTATTCTTATTAATTCTAATAAAAACTATAAGTGCTTTCTATTTATAAATACTTATAGGGAATAATCTTAAATATAAAGAGATAAAGTAAGCTATAAAGACCTATTTTAAGCTAAACTAAGTCTAAAGAGATAGATTTATTTAATAAAGTAATATTAGACTAAGAAAATTCTTCTATAATAATCTTATAAAGATAATAATTAAGAATATCTAATTAATAATTAACTAAATTAAAGATCTATATTTTAGGATAAATTTAAATAAAGATAAATAAAAAGCTAATTAGGAGATATATTAAACTCTCTTTATTATAGTTAAAGGTATAAAAGCCTATAGAAGAGTAATTCTATTACTAGCCCTAATATTTAAGATACTCTATATAAAGTTATTATAAGCTATAATAGTATAATAAGATAAAAAGGAGTATAATAATAAAGCCTTTTTTACTAACTATTAATTCTATAATAAAGGTAACTTTAAACTAGGCTAAGAAAGAATAACTAAACCCTTTAAATACCTAAGCTAAAGAAGGTATAATTAATTATCTTCTAACTAAAATAAGAAATATTAAATATATAAGAAACTAAGATACTTCTTAATATATTATATAAAGAAAAAATAAGCTAATAAAAAGGTATACTAAATAACTAATTAAAGCTATTAAGGTAAGCTAAAGGAAAAATACTATTAGATATTCTTTATAAGTATAGAAGGTAAAGAAAATAATAAAAACTACCTAATCTAATAATTCTAAGTAATAAAAGTTAATACCTTAGATAATAATAATAAAATAACTAAAGAAGAAGATAATAAAGAAGATAATAAGAGAGGTAAAGTATATAGAGAAGTATTTTTCTTAGTAATAAGAATAATACTAATAGTAAGTTTTATAATAACTACTAATAAACCTATATAGCTAGAAGCCTTAATTATAATATTATAAGATATAATAGTCTACTATAAGCTAACTAGTAAAGACCCTAGAAGGGCTTTTAAAGAGATAATTAGAGATATAATCCTATAATATATAAAGACTCTAAATAATAATACCCCACTTTAGTTAATTATATAATACTTAAGTAAGATCTTTAAAGGTATTTTACTTAATATAAGGGCTACTAGATCTTTAATAGTAAGCCTTCTATAAGCTTAAGCACTAATAAAATTAATACTAGAAATCTCTATTTAGAGGAATACTACTCCTAGCTAAGTTAACTTTAGTAGTAGTAGCCTTAATACTATTAAGGTAATAAAGATCTAATTAATATTTAATAAATTAGAATTCTATATTCTTAATAAATATACCTTATTCTTCTTATTATATATAAATATAAATAAGTTATATATTAAGTTTAATAACCTAAAGAACCTCTTAATCTAAGGTAATATTAAAGTAATTATAATTTAATACTAAGGATATTTATAGTAGTTATTATTAATAACTAAAGTAATAGTCTTTTATCTATTAATAACCTAACTAAAGAGGCTATATTATTAATTTAGTTACCCCTTAATAGAAAGGCTATAATACCTCCTAAAATAAGCTAATAAAGAATTTAATAATAATACACTATAGTAGCTAACTAAGATCTACTAATACTACTAACTTAATACTAAGGTACTAAGAAGATTTAAATTCTTAGTAAAAGGGGATTATAAATTTAATTATAAGGTTATTATAAATATATTTTATATCTTAAATACCCTTATACTCTATATTATTAATATTATAACTAGATTTAATATATTATTATTATTATTCACCTACTCCTATTAGTCCTATAGGACCATTAGGTACCTTAATAATAACTAGTATAGGAAAAACCGTAGTTAATATCCGTCCTAGCGCCTTACCACGCCCGACCCGTACCCGACCTAGGTAAAAACCTATACTCTTCTTATGCCTATAGTAGTTATCGCTGCTTCTAGTAGGTATTAATCGTTAATATGTCTTATTTTTATTAGCGTAGGTTCCTAGGCTACCCTTAATGCATATACCGCTCTCTACTCTTCTAAGATGCCCTACGCTAACTAGATATATTATTTTTGCTTACCCGTAGTATATACACAAAGTCTCTCCTAAGTCCCTAAGATGTTATCTATATAGTTATATATAATTTTACGTTATTATCACGACGGCCGTCGTGGCGCAGTGGTTAGCGTGCGCCCGATGACATTTTTGCCGAGCCGACCCTGTGGTTACCCCTCTTTATGCCCTGTTCGAACCCTTATAGTGTCACTCGCTTTCGGTGCACTAGACTTTTAGGAATATAAATAAAGAATCAAAAAGAGGTGCCTCCGGCTAGATTCGAACCAGCGATCTGTGTGCTGACCCACACAGAACTCCCTGGTACAGAACCACTGTACCATGGAGGCTACTAGATTTAATATAATAAGATTCCTCTAATTAAAAGACTAAAAAGCTAAGAATATCTAAGATACCTTTAGAGAGTACTAGATAAATACCTATATTAGCCCTCTTAACTAGATAGTATATAATATAGGTAAGAACTTTACTTTAATAGAATTCTATTAATATACTAACTAGATATATATATAAGTCTAAGAGGTATTAATTAAGGTATATTATAGTATTAATAAGATTAAAAGATATTATAGATTACTATACTAAGCCTATTAAATTATTAATAATAAGTTAGGAGATTACTATATACCCTAGTAAAAGCTATAGATAATAGTAAAAGCTATTAATAACTCTACTAGCCTAAATAAGCTAATCCTAACCTTATTAGTCTTTAGTATAATCTTAAAGCTATCCTAAGATTTACTTTTATATATATTAATTATTAAATAAGTAAAAGCTATTAAAAAAGCTATAATAAAAGTAAGAATAATACTTACTAAAAAGTAAATATAAGAAGCCTTAGTAACTTATAATAGCCTAAATATTATAACTATAAAGACCTTTCTAATATACTCTAAGATTTATATATATTAAGAAAAATATAAGTAGTAAAGCCCCTTTTATCTCTTAGGGACTAATAAAGAAGAATATATAGTAGAATTACTAAATAGTACTAAAACCTTCTAAATAACTTTAGTTAAGCCCTACTTATAAGATAAGGAGGAAGAGCTAGTAATAAGTTACCCTAGTAACTCTATAACTATAAGGTAAGGAACCCCTACTTAAACACATATAGTAATACTAATAATTCCTACTATAAATAATAGTAGCTAAAACTCTCTAATAATACTTAAATTACCCTTCCCTTCTTACCTAATAACTAATAATAAAGCTATAGAGGCACTACTAGGCTAGAAATAAGTATATAATTCCGCCTAAGAATCACATAACCTATAATTAGAGGGTAATACTACTACTAGCTAAATATCACCTAAATAGTAATAGTTAAGTGATTCTAACTAGGAATTACCTAACCTACTATATAATATTAAGGCCTTAACTAAAGAAGAAGAAGGACCTTAGAAATTAATCTAGAAGATAAGAGGCTATTTATATAAGAAGCTAATTAATAAGAGCTTCTTTAGTATAAAAGAAAAAATAGACTTAGCTCTTATCTTAAATCTTAGGAAATAAAGTATTATTATAATACCTAGACTATTATTCTAGGTATTATAATTAAAAAAAGCTAAAATAGTTATTAATAAAAGTATATTTAAAGTTATTAAATTTAACCCTACTATTTATAATAATATCTAAATTTTTAATATTAAGATAGTTAATAAGATTAAAAGTAAAAGCACTAACTAACTATATAAGAAATTAAAGCTAGTTATATATAACTATAATAATAAGGGAAAATAATATATTTTTATTACCTTACTAATAATTTAATATATAAGCTAATAACTAATTCTAATACTAGCTCTAGTACTCTTATAAAGAGGCTATATTTTATAACTTAAGGATATTACCTAAGTATATATATAATTAACTATAAAATTAGAAAAGATAATTATAATAAAGCTACTAAAAGAACTATACTACTAATACTCTTAGAATTTAATTATAAGAGTTATTAAGCTACTATATAATATAGTAAAAACTAGTATATACTAGTAAGTAATATATTTAAAGTACTATTATAAGTATCTATAGATAATAAGCTTAATATATAACCTATACCTATTAATCTTAAAAGAGTAAGAAGTAAGGATTATTAGTATATAAACTAATAATATAATTAGATTAACTATAAAGGAATTTATATAAAAAGAGTAAAAAGAACTTAATAAAGTAAGATTCTAAGTTAAGCTATATAAAGTACTAGTAATAAATAGTCTAATTATCTTTAATAACTATAAGCTTACTCTAAAGAAAGATAAAAGCCTTTACTTCTAATAAAAAGGTTAAGCTATAAAACTAATAATAGCTTTAATACCTTAGGTATATATTAAGGAATATACTAAAGACGCCTACCTAGCTAGTATCTACTAACTAGAAGTAGTATTTAATTTATTAGTTATTATATAATATAAAGAGCCTAGTTAGGTAAAAATTAATAATCTTAACTAATAAATTAAGTAATAAATTAGAAACTAAGATAGAGGTATTAAATACCTCTCTTTAAACCTCTAAGTACTTAAGCTATTTATTTTTATTAATAGATTATTTACTAATAATAAAGATTTAAGTTCTTAGATTAGATATATTATTATAATAAGTAATAAAAAGATAATAGACTAAGATAAATCTACTTAAATTAAAGCTAATATTATAATATAGTTATTAACTAAGTTAAAAAGAATTATAAAAAGCACTCTAGTATTAGAATTATATACTATAGTATAAGGAGTTAATATTAGCTATATAATTAATTTAATATTAGCTTTAATAATAATAGAACTTAAGATCCTATTAATTTTAATAATTCTACTAATAGATTTATACTTATTATATAAGTGCTTTATTAAGCTAGGTATAATAAAGAAAAAATACTTAATAATTAATATTATAATACTCTAATAAAGCTATAAATACTATAAAGCTATTAAAATATAATAGATTAATAGAGATAATAACCTAGCTAATATAATAATAAAGGTATTATTAAATAAAGCTCTATTTACCTTAATTAAGAAGAATATCTTAGATATTCGCCTTAAGGGATAAGTAAAGAGGGAGAGAGTAGGCTCTAATTCGCCTTAACTAGGGGTCCTAACTAATATAACTAAGGGAGGTTATTATAGCCTCTCTTAATTATATAATTAAAATCTAAGACTATTAGAGGAGGTAATAATCTAAGAAAGAAGACTAGTAGCTATAATATTTAGAGATACCTTCTTTTAAAGAAGCTAGAAATAAGTAGTAGTAACCACCTATCTACTATAATATTCTCTAAACACCTTCTCTTAAAGCCCTTAATAACTCTAACACTAGGATTATAGCCTTTAATAGGCCTAGGGGGGGAGGAATCCTCTATCTTTTACGCTAAATAGGTAAAACCCACCCCCCCCCCCCCTAATAGAAGAAGTAGATTTTCCTTTATATAAGCGCTAATAGCGGCGGTAGTAGGAGGAGGCTAGTATTAGAAGAATAAAGCGCTAGTAATAGTATATTTATTATTTTCCCTTTTTATTATATTTTTAAGTAAATTAACTAGAATTAAACTATAAAGAGATTTTACTAGTATCACTTAAGGCACTAGCTTAAGTAACTAATTACTTAAATACCTTAGGTAATAGCTAGTTATACTTTAGAAGAGCTATTTACCCTACTTTATCTATAAGCTATAGAGGCTACTATAACTTAACTATAGATAGCTTTAATTTATATATAATATAAAGACTTTCTATATTACTTAATTAAGACCCTAAAACCCCACCTTATTCTAATAATAAGCCTAGTTAGTGTAATTTAATAATAATAACCCTTATTATAAATAATTTAGTAATATATAGTTATATAGCTACTATTAGGTTAATACTTACTAGAAGAGCTACTCTTAATAACTATAGCGCTATTTAATTAGTAAAAATTCTATAGAAAAGTAAAGAGATTATATAAAGAATTAAAGAGTAACACTAGTAATAGTAGTAGAGGAATTTAAAGCTCTTCTAGTATTATTATGATATTATTTAGGGGGAAAGGAGGTAGGAATAATGATTATAAGTTAATGTGGATAAGAATATTAAAATTCTAGCTATTTAAGTAATCCTTTTTAGGTATATTACTTTTAGCGTGTATGCACGCTAAAATAGAGGTACCGCGCTAGTGCGGGTGAAACCGGGGGTACTGGCGGCGTACGTGACACCGCACAAATAGCAAAACGGAACCGCACAAATAGCAATACTTATTATAAATGGGATCAAACATTTGGGGTCCGTGTCCGTCCGCCGCTCGTCTCGCAAATAATGTAAATCAAGGGCCCAAAAAAAATACTACGTGAACCGAGGCGCAAGAGTCTTTGATCTTTTGCGCCGTCTTTTCCGCGAAAACGCAAAAGCCGAGGCCGTTGTGACAATACCCCGGCCCGCGCTGAACACGAGGTCCGGAGCCGGTGGGACCCCGTTCGGGAAGCAAGAGATGGTCCAACACGTAAGGGGGGGTTCTTATCTCGCGGATTTCTTTCGCTGATTTCTCACCAGAAGCTGGTATATTATATATAGCTTGTTTCTCGGCCTTTTCTCTGACTAATTACCTTTCTAGCCTGCCCGCGCACGCTTTTCCTTTCCTGCAAGGCGTTCTTACGCCTTTCTCACGCTAAACTTTGGCGGCGACGACCGATGTGGGGATTTTATTACCGGGTATTGTTGGGGACCTCGTGGGGAAAGGGAATTTTCCCTGTGGCCGGGTTTCGATGGGCATTTCATCCGGGCAAAGGAAATTTCTCGTGGGCAATTGTAATCCTTTTTCTCTCTCTCTCTCCTCTCTTACCTCTCTAGACTTAATTTTTTTTTCCCCTCTGTTTTGGAGGAAGTCGATACATTTTTTTTTTTGCGCCGCACATTCGATAAGCACTTGCTGCGGAGAGACAAAGGTCTCAGGTTAAAAAAATAATTCCCCGACTATGCCCGCGATTACGCCAGAGAAACACAGCGGCGGCGTCCTTGACGACATTGAGCGCACCATTAGCAACAGCTTCGTCAATGTCGACGGCGCCGTGTCGGTACCGCCGCTGGAAAGAAAGGGAAGCAGAATCCGGGATGAGGAGAAGCAGCAGCAGCAGCAGCAGCAGCAGGTCGACGACAGCAGCGATGCGACGGCGGTCGACGAGGACAAGGCGGGCGGGGAAGCGCCGGATGGCGGGCTGCAAGCTTGGCTGGTTGTCTTGGGCGCTTGGTGCGCGTCGTTTTGCAGCTACGGCTGGATCAACAGTATGTTTCTTTTTTATAATGATACTTGCCATTTTGTTTTATTTTTCTTATTTCTCTCTTCTCTTTACTTTCTTCTCTCTCTCTCTCTCTCTCTCTCTCTTTTATTTATTTTATTTTACCTTCTTTTTTGCGTCTTTCTTTGTCCTTTTTTTAATCACGTCCAACATTACAGGTGTCGGCATCTTTCAACAATACTACGCCCAAGGACCGCTACAAGACTACTCGGCCAGCCAAATCTCATGGATCCCCGCGCTGCAAATCTTCTTCATGTCCTTCATGGGCCCGCCCATCGGTGTCCTCTTTGACCGGTACGGCCCCGAGAAGCTGCTCGTGGCCGGCTCCTTCTTGCACGTCTTTGGCCTCATGATGGCCTCCATCTCGACACAATACTACCAGTTCCTGCTGTCGCAGGGCGTGTGCAGCGCCGTCGGCGTCGCCGCCGTGTTTCTGTCGTCGATTGCCTGCGTGTCGGGCTGGTTCGACCGCCGGCGCGGCCTCGCGTTTGGCCTGCTCGCGACGGGCTCGAGCCTCGGCGGGGTGGTGCTGCCCATCATGGTGACGCGGCTCATTGACGGCGTGAGCTACGGGTGGGCGATGCGCACGGGCGCGTTCCTCATCGGCGCGCTGCTCGTCGTGGCCATTTGCACGGTGCGGCGGCGCACCGGCATCGCGCCGCAGACGCGCTTCACGGCGGCGCAGATGAGGGCGCCGTTTGCCGAGCCCGCGTTTATGCTCATCCTCGGCGGCCTGTTCCTGATCCCGTTTGGCCTGTACACGCCCATCAACTACCTGCCGACGGCGGCCGTCGACGGGGGCATGAGCCGGCAGCTCGCGCAGTACCTGGTGGCCGTGTACAACGGCGCCAGCCTCGTCGGGCGCCTCTCGTCGGGCATCCTCGCGGACCGCTTCGGGCGCTTCAACGCCTTCATCGCCTCGTGCTACGTCGCCGGCGTGCTCGTGCTGGCCATGTGGATCCCCGGCACCGACAACGCGACGACGGTGGCCTTTGCCGCCCTGTTTGGCCTCTTCTCGGGCGCCTACATTGCGCTGCTCGTCGCCCTCGTCGCCCAGGTGTCGCCGCTCCGCGAGATTGGCTACCGCAACGGCGTCGCGTGCCTGGCGCAGTCGGTCGGCGGCCTGCTGGCGACGCCGATTGCGGGCGCCATCATTGACAAGCCCGGCGGGCTGGTCGGCGTCAAGGTGTACGCGGGCGTGTTTCTGGTGGCGGGCACGACGAGTGTCATGATGGCGCGGCTGGTCTTGACAAAGTACAAGCTAAGGGCGGTGTTGTAATGGGACATGTGTCGGTGGCACCTGTGTCAAAAATTGGTGATGGAGGGGGGCTATACCATTGGATTTCTTTCTTTTGATTTTTTTTTGTATAGAGGCATAATCAAGCGACACTATTCCTAGGTTTCTTTTTCATTTTAGCATAAAAGTGCCATCAAGCGACCACTTTTCCTGTTTTATTTCATTTTATTTTATTATATATTTCTGGCATACAAGCACCATCAAGCGACACTGTTTTCTGTTTTCAATGTTGAACCTGTCTCATTACTGTGACATTGCTGCAACCGGCGCACGCCATTCTTGTTGCGCTAGACTTGGCGTGCATACGAGCACGATTCGTATAACCATCAGTATAATATTAGTAACACGAGGAACAAAAATATGTTTTCAGACAATGACGGGCTCGCTGATGACTTATTCATGCGTGCCATTGCCTGCACATACAATTTTTTTCTTTTTCGCTTTTGGCAGGCCAACGCGCATCTCTGTCGGCATCGCGTGTGCAGTTGCTTGATTAAGCATTGCAGCCCTATTGAGCTCCAACGCGGCAACGCCACAGGCCAGCCCTTACCGCCCGCCTGGGCTTTTTTTTCTTTTTTTTTTTCTTTTAGCTTCGCTACATAGTAAACATAGGTAGTCGGGAGCGAATGGGAGAAATTGCGCCCTTTTTCAGCTGACGAACCCCAGCGGTCAAAGATAAGCAGCCCTGCTGAGAGTCGAGACCTTGTAGTATCAGTATGTTTCACTCGGCATTCTGAGGCACTCCGCATTGGCAACACCAAAGAGGTGCTGGTATTGTTATAGGTGCGTGGGGTGGTATTGACACTTCCTCTCCATCTTCTTCTTCTTCTTCTTCTTATTGCCATTTTTAAGTTAAGTATAAAGAGCATGTAATAAAAGGGATAGTTCCAATACATTGATTATTGCCAAGTTCAAAGGACCCCTGTTTTGTCATGCAGTTTGCATGGACAAATCCGAGAGCGCAGCCCTCGCCTTTTTAGGAAGTTTTGACCACCCTGTTTTTTTTTTTTTCTTTTTTTTTTAATTGGCGCGCAAGCCACCATGACTAGGGTGGCGTACAAGGGACCCGTGAAGCTTGACCGAGAATGGCCAAGGTTTGGCAACTACTGCATAAATGATGCGCATTACCCAAGGGCTGAGAACTATAAAATAGCAGGGGGCTACATTATACATACAAGTAAATGTTATTAACAAAAAAAATGACATTTTAGGCAGGGGAAAAAGAATAAGACAAAAAAGAGTTTTGAGTTAGGAAAACGCAGCCACTGACAGGAGGAAATCAGGTTGGTTTTAGAAGGGATTTCAAGTGTTATATTCGTCGAGGCGCGCACTAGTTATGGGCAGAACGATTCGTGTCTTGTAAAAGTAAATAGGTGAGCACGGATCCGGGATGACTGATGACAAGCGAGGGGGAGTTGTGTTAGTAACTTAGTAACTGTACGGACGCTCATCTCGTGTGGAACGGGAGATTGGGATGAAATCTTTGTGGCTGGCTAGCTTTTTTTGCCAGGGCTAATGAAGAATGCTAATTTTTTTTTTCTTCTTCTCCTTTTCAGCGGGAAAGGGGGGGGAAATGGCCGGAATGGCTTGTGGGGTCGCCCCCGAACGACCCAAGAACTCCCAAGTATTATTCATAAGGGGCCGCGGGTTATAAATTTATAATACAAGGGTCGTAAAGTAGTGGCGCGAGTTTACTGGGATGGGGATTGTTCCTCTGTACGAATACATACGTTGCTTCATCTCTATTTATTTTGCCCTTGTTGCACCAGCGACGAACAACTATCCATACTCTCCTAGACAAAATCCATTGTTGGAATGTCGGCCAAGTGTATCCGTACGTAGGGGTTTCACCCTTTTTTCTCTACTGTAATATAGAAAGACGTCTGTTTGTTGATCTTCAGCGCCTTTTCATCATAAGCCGGAAGTGGATAGGACCCCCACTGAAAAGAGCCACGACGCCACATGCGGCTTGGCTTTTTGCGGCTTGGCTTTTTGCGGCTTGGCTCTTTGTGGAAACTGAACACGCGACTACGAGTGTTTTACTGGCAAACGGGGTATTTTTCTTTCTTCACATCCGAGAGTCATACCAAGTTTTTAATTTCATCCTACGTCCAATTCAACATTATAAACTAATCCAAAATCTTTTTTTTTTACAACTCATTTACCCTTTCTCAATAACAGTTAGCCCCTTCTCAGTAATAGTTAGCCCCTTCTCAGTAGTAGTTAGCTTCTTGGTACGCAGCGCAGGTTGAACATTCTTGGCGTTCTGACCGGCAACTCGACCGCACTCTCGGCCCTATCCCACCAACAACAAATTCCCTGCCAACTTATTCCGTCCGTACTTTATGGTAGATCCGCCCCCCCCCCCTTCCATGACCGTTTTGCCCTGCCCTCAGAACCAAACCATGGACCTTTCATCGTAGCCAATATATCTAGCATTTCCCCCCCCCCCCTCCTCGGCCCGCTTCCTCACGGCCCTGCCCTCCCCCCTTCTTCTCCTCCTCTGGCCGCCTCGTTTTTCTTCTTCTTAATTTTTTTTTTCACCCTTCTCTCTATCCGTAATTATCTCTTCTTTTTGGTTTTCTGGCCTGCCATTGTCACTCTTTTAATACATTTATCCTACTTCCCGGCCAAGTCAGAAAAACAAACCCAATTCAACATGGGACTGCTCCTCCAGCCAGAGGAAACCACACATCACCACCACCATCACGCCTCCGCCATGGCCGGCCGTCGTTGTCTCGTTGCCAGTCGCCGTCTGGTCGCCGCCCTCTCGTCCTTTTTCCGCATCACCGACCGCACCTTTGTCTTTGCCCTCGCCGCCACCTCCATCCTCGCCAGCAAGTGCCTGCACATCTACATCCACTCCCAGGTCCTCTCCCTCGGCGAGTTGATACAATGGTTCCCGAGCTTCTTTGCCCAGGACACAGTCATCCTCCTCTTCCTGCGCTTGCTGCTCGACACCAAGGCCCTCGGCCGCTTCGGCGGTGCCTGGTTCCGCTTCCTCGCCACGGCCTTTTCCACCATTGTCGCCCTGCTCCAGCTCTTCCTCGCCGTCTCCAACATTTCCTTTTTCCTCATGATTGGCGGCGAGCCGCGCTGGCGCAACGCCGGCCTCGTCGCCGACTCCAACACCTGGGCCATTATGCTCACCGGCCTCTGGGCCTTTGTCTCGGCCAACGTCGGCCTCATCTTTGGTAGCATGCTGTTCAAGAGCCCCCTGTTCTTCCTCGCCGGCATTGCGCTCGACGTCGTCAAGGCCGCTGTCGCTCTCGTCCTCAGCAAGATTGGCATCTGCGGCCACGCCCGTAATGAAGCCGAGTACCTCCCCGTCGGCAAGGAGGAGCAATACGACGACCTCGAGTCCTATCCCGAACCTTTAGGCACAAGCCCGGCTCCGAATCGCCGCAACTCCAAGCTACGCCTGCTTTACATTGGCACCGCCGTCTTTCTCTTTTTCCAGCTCATCACATCCATCCTCCGACCGGCCCCGCAGGCCTTTATCTTCCTATCATGGACCGCCGCCGCCATGCCCATTGTCGACTACCTGCGCGGCTCCGACTCGCCCCTCACCAACATCATGCCCGTATACGACAAGGGCATGGACCAAAGGTGGGATATTCCCTATGCTATTTCGACGCCCCCGCACTGGGACTGGCTCCCCAAGCAAGGCAGCGCGCCGCCCGGTTTCGATGACTGGTACGGCGACGACAAGACGCACTACGACCGCAACATGGATCCCATCAGCCAGCCCAACTACGACAAGGACCTGCTCGAGTCGCTCAAGGGCAAGCTGGCCGACGTTTCTATTCGAAATGTCATGTTCATCTTTCTCGAATCAACTCGCAAGGACGTGTTTCCGTTGAAAAAGGGCGAGTACATTTATAACAAAATGGCCGAGACGTGGAACGATAAGAAGCTCCCCGAAAAGGCCGAAGAGAGAGCCGCGACCCTGACCCAAAACGCACGCTACCTCACCGGCGACTATCGCGACGGCTTTGACCACAAGGAAACGCCTCGGCGAGGCGGCATCAACGTCAACAGGAACACGCCCTCGGCCACCTACACGCTTAAGAGCCTGACTGGCGGTCTCTGCGGCATCAACCCCCTCGTCGCCGACATGAACAGGGAGTACAGGCACCACATCTACCAACCCTGTCTGCCGCACATTTTCAAGGTCCTCAACGGCCTCAACGACGCGAGCGGCAGCACCGACGGCTTCCAGAGCCGCCCGTTTAACAACTCGTTTATGATGTCCGTCACGGGCCAGTACGACCACCAGTACGAGCTGATGCAGGCCCTCGGCTACCTCGAGAACGAAATGGTCGACTCGGAGTACCTGCACAGCGACCGCGCCGTCTTTGGAAACGTGACAATTGAGGATGTGCGCTACGACGGCATGGCCGAGCCGGCGATTGAGGAGTACTTTCGCGACGCCTGGCGCACGTCGCGCGAAAACGACACGCGTCTGTTCCTGACGCATCTGACGAGCTCGACGCACTTTCCGTACGGCCTGCCCGGCGACGAGGTGTACGTGCCCATGGTGCAGGACGACGCCAACAACCACCTGCAGGATATTTCCAAGCACCTCAACGCCGTCGGGTACGTGGACCGCTGGGTCGGGCACCTGCTCGACATTATTGAGGAAGAGGGCGCGACCAACGACACCCTCATCGTGCTCGTCGGCGACCACGGCGTGCCGGTCATTGAAATGGGCGGCGCCTCGCCCTGGGGCGTCCCCAGCATGGGCAGCTTCCACGTGCCGCTCGTCTTTTCCCACCCGCACCTCCCCGTCGTCGACGTCGACGACCTCGTCTCCTCCATGTCGATGCTCCCCACCGTCCTGGACCTGCTCCTGGAAACCAATGGGCTCAACGCGGCGCAGCAAGCCGCCGCGCGTGACCTCCTACACACGTACGAAGCGCCGTCGCTGCTGCGCCCGCTGCAGGCCGACGCGCGCCGCTGGTACTTTACGAGCGTGAGCCCCGGCGGGCAGGCCATTTCGACGCGCAGCATGGACAGCCCCCGCTGGCGGCTGCTCGTCCCGCTGATCCAGGACGCCGAGTGGTACTTTTCGGATCTGGAGACGGATCCCCACGAGGAGAGGCAGACGGCGAGCTTTGATTTTGTGGAAATGCTGCGCGCCGTCGAGAAGAAGCACGGCGTTGATGCGGCGCAGTGGGCAGAGGAGGCGGCGTTTGCGACGCGTTGGTGGGTGGCGGATAATCATCAGCGGTGGCGGTATATTTAATGTCATGAATGAAGCGAGAGGTGTGGGATTAATGTATCATAGACCTATTCGTTCTTTTTATGTTTTTTTTTATTATAATTGTTGGTGTATTCGGGTTGAATACATACAAAAGACGGGTAGAATGCTCGTCTTTGCTATTTTTTTTTTGAATACATGGACTTGGACATGTTGAATTGATTCGGAAGTGGACCTGGCAAGTAGGCGTGACCAGAAAGAGATGTGCATCTCAAGATGACGAGTAGCCAAGCCAGATTAGGCTGAAAAGAAGCAGACTAATCGTTAATCTGTCGTGTATAATTTTTTAGCACGACCTCTTTTTTTATGGCTGACTTGGGGGCGAGGAAAGAGGCGCGTGTGATGCAATATACGGTCCTTGTTTAAAAAACAAACTTTGCCGAGTTCCTTTCCTATCGAAAAAAGGAGGGAAAAGGAAAGAAGAAAACCCGAAAAAGAAAAGAATAAAAAATTAATAAAAAAGTCCATCCCACCCTTTTTAGGTGAAAGACGGGGTGAATAAGACTAATAAGACAAGGTGCCCGCAACGGACCGGCGGCACGACTAAGCCCAAACATGATGAACGCCTTTTTTTCTTCTTTTTTTTTTCTTTGAGGCCTACATTCTTGGCAAGTTTACTTTTTATGCATAAAAATTCGCTAAAAAAAAAGGCGAACCAGACACACCACGACAAGTTGGGCTTGGGAACCGGAAGGGTATGGGGTGGGAAAATGGACAAGTTTTCATTTTGATAACTCGGCAAACATGTACAGCTTCTTACAGAGTACTCTACAGCGGGCAAAATATGCTACCAACTAGTCAACTAGTCTAGTTATTAGGTAGTTTGGAACCCATCTGAATAGGGGGTGTTGTTGTTGTTGAATCCTGCAACTTTGCTCCGTCAGCCAACCTTTTAAGCCTCCATCTATCAAATCATTGGCCCATGACCAGAGAGTATTGCAGATACTACGCAGATTCCCGTCCATGCCCCGATCCTAAGGGTGTGGACAGGGGGAGGGTTCACAGTTCACATTTTCACCAACAGGTTGGGCACCTTTTTTGTTATTGGGCGCTTTTGCATCTTGTTTTTCTTTCTAGAACGTGTGGGGTATCCCCCCATAAATACATGGGGGGTTTGAGACTGTAATAATCCGGGGAACCCGGGGCAAAACATGCAACACGCCAGAAACGGGAACATGACCGCCCCCCCCCCCCCCCTCCTCGAGTCAGCCCAGCCACACTGGGTACGCTTGCGGCATTTATTATCGCGGGGGAAAGATTGACAAAGTTTTGGTGTAATAAAAATAGCGCTCGTTGTCCCAGAACCATGTCGGTACATACATAATTATCAAAGTAGTTAGTTGCTTGCGGGGAAGCGAAGCTGGGGGGGTAAAGAAGAACCAACGAGCTGAAACAAGCCTCGGCTTTTCTATTGGGCCGCTTTTCTTTTTTTTTTTTTCTTCCCTTCTTAAATTTTGTCTCTTCTCGTTTAGGGTTCCGACGGGCGTGTAAGTGGGCTTGCGAAACTAAGCCAACGGGCAACGTCGGGATGACGTCTACAATTGAGATTTCGGGAATGCCCCAGCCCAAGTTTTTGGCCTCTCAACCCATTTTCCATTTTCCATTTTCCATTTTGCCCTTTTCTCTCTCTTTTTTTTTTCCGCCTTGGTCTTTTCTTTTCAAACAAATCCCCCACCATCTAGAGCTTTTCCCGAGAGAAATAAAGACAAAAAATTCCCCACTGCATTATTCACTCGGCGTCAAAAAAAGCCCACCACCACCGCCACTCACGACGAGCCAGCCCAAGAAATAAGCTTCCAGCCTGATTCCCTCCTCATCCTCTACGTCGTCATCACTTTTTACCTCTTATTACTCAAATCTTTACCTTTTCCCCTCTTCTTCTTCTTCTTCTTCTTCTTCTTCTTCTTTTCTCTCTATACAGGACATGAATTAATCACATCACCCACCCACCCACCATGCCCACCTCTGAAGCTACCCTCACCCAGACGCCGCTGCACGTCCTCGGGCTCGTCCTGCGCTCGCTCGACAGCCTCCGCTCGCTCGGCTCCGCCGTCCTCGCGCACCCGTGCCTGCACGCCGCCTTTGTCGAGGACCCCGCGCGCATCACCCGCGACATCCTCGACGCCCAGATGAGCCCGTCCACCGCGCGCCTCGCCTACGCCGCCCACGCCGCCCGCCGCGTCGACCGCACCTCCACCGCCGCCGTCCGCCGCTTCGCCGACGACTGGCTCGTGCCGCTCGACGACCGCGCCGTCGCCGCCGCCGCCGGCTCCGAGACCGGCCCGCTCGGCGTCTGGCCCTGGGGCCTGTCGCTCGCCGACGTCGTCTCCATGAGCAGGGCCCACGGCATCGTCGAGGACCTGACGGCGCGGCTGGTCAATGCCGCGCTGCCCGCGTGCGAGGAGGGCGGCTATCTGGTCGCTGGCCCCGGCGCCGGCGCCCTGCGCGAGCGCGGCAGGCCGACGAGTGCGGAGACGGCGAGGATTCACCGCATGCTCTACGGGTACGAGATTTACTGCGGCCTGCTGTTTAGGGATGAGGAGGACTGCAAGGCCGATTTGAGCTGGCGCACAGACGTCAATTTTCAGCTGAGCGCCGCGCTGTATAATGAAAACGTGGTCAAGGCGAATAATCAGCTGGCGTGCATTCACGATTTCCTCGAGAATATCGTCTTGTCAGGTGAGAAACGCCCCATTGAGTGAGATGCGGTATGAGAAACGCTAACGGAGATTGCGGCGCCAGCATTCAAGCAAGTCGCCATGTACGATGTGACCTGGGGCACCCACGAGGTCGACTACCTATCCACGGGCAGTGCCAATGAGCACGTACAAGCACATGTAAGCTTCACCTCGTACCGTTCCTTGCACACACACACACACACACAGCCAGCAGCTCATACGTTCCTGCTTGTTGCTCTCCTAGCTCTCACTCGGGCTCGACTACATTTACAAGCTCGCGCAGGCCAACACGCCCCTCCCGCCCGACGCCAGCCCCGACGCGCGTCTGCAGCGCTTCCGCCTCCTGCGGCGCATGCTGCTCACGCACCGCTACTCGGCGACGAGCGCGCTGCCGCCCCGCGCCGCCTACATGCTCGCCAGCGAGCTCAACGCCCACAGCCGCGCCCACCTCGCCAAGACGGGCGCCGCCGAGCGGAGGCACGCTCGCCACCTGTGGGACGAGCCCGCCGGACCCCTGACCGCCGCCGACGCCGCGAAGCGGGACCGCGCGGTGGAGCGCTGGGCCGCCGAGGGCGCGGCCCGCGAGGCCGACGTCGAGGAGAGAGAGTGGCCGGCCATGAAGAGGTCCTGGGCGAAGCGCAAGGACATGTACGACCAGGGATACAGGGGCTTCTACATGGAGCATTCTTAGACAACTCTAGAAACGGCTACACAAAACATGGACGGGCGTAGAGGTTGTTTTTCATGGTCATGGATTATAGAGTACACTTTATATCGTCATTTGTTAGGAGTTTTGCCATTTTAAATCAATTTACCGACATGTATAAAACTTTTGTTCTCTCCACTCTTATTCATTCAAAAAAAAAAAAAAACAAAAAAAAAAAAACGCACTACTTGGCTGCAGTGACAGCGGCCACCTCCTCCTTCAGCGGCAAAATGTCGGGCAGAGGACCAACCGGAGTAATGGACAGCGGGTTAATCTGGGTGTGGCTGCGGGTGTAGTGCCACTTGATGTGCTCAAACTGCGTCGTGTCCTGGAACGCGGGGTGCTTCCAGTACAGGTGGCGCAACCACGCGTGGATGGCGGGGTAGCCGGACCGAATGTCGCGAATGTTGCACTTGAAGTGCTGCACGTAGACGGGGTCGAAGCGGATGAGCGTGACGTAGCTGTCAATATTAGTCTGGGTCTACCTTTTTCACTTCAATGGGGGGGGACGTACAGTCGAATGTCGACTTCGGTCAGCGTCTTGCCAAAGTAGTACGGCCCCTCCTTTTGGCCGTTGAGGTGCTTCTCGACCCGGTCGAGCGCCTCAAAGACGGCAATGACGTTGTGCTCATAGGCCTCTGCCGTGGTGGCGAACCCCGACTTGTAGACGCCGTTGTTGATGAGGTCGTACTGCCACTTGTGGGCGTCTTCAATGTCGCTGCGGAGTGCCTCGGGGTAAATGTCGATACCGCGGTGCTTCTCATCCAGCAAGTCGTCAAACTATTTCCGTCAGTGGTTTCTTCAACTCTTGCAATGTAACACACAAAAAAAAAAAAAAAAAAAAAAAA
>JAEIJG010000518.1:0-25291 GCA_037289395.1 Beauveria scarabaeidicola
AAAAAAAAAAAAAAAAAAAAAAAACACTCTTTAGGGCTTCAACCGCAGAAGCGACTCAGAAAAATAATTCTGCTTGCATCAGCGGCAAGGCGCGCGCCGGCATGAGCTGCATGCTGCCGGGCTTGCTTCGCTGGCGCACCCCTCTGGCTCTCTTTGGTGTGGGCCAGCGCATGAGAAGGTTGGGTATCCGCGCAGCATGTTGGGCCTTTTTTTCTTTTTTCTTTTTTTCCGCCAAATAGCTGAATGACTGCAGTGTTGCTCTGAGAAGCTACCGAGCGCGAGGGGCACATATGGAGAATCAAACTTGAGCGCAAGAGAAAAACAGCTGGCTGCAGGGCCCCAGACTAGAATGACTACATTCTGATGGACCACCCGCCCGTCCGGCAGCTGTGTGTATAATATATATGCACACGCCCGACCACTGCGTCTCTCCTTCTTTCTTACCCGTTGCTAGTAGGTGCATTGGGGGCCATGCTGTGGACTGTGATAGGGGCTACAAAGAGCAAAGGACAACAGAAAGAGGGTTGAAAGAGGGTTGAAAGATGGCATGAAAAGCGCGATATATTGCGAGATCAGAACAAAGGTGAAACAAGTCGCGTGGTCCCGGTAGAGCTCTGCCTGGCTACATGCTTGTGTTGCCTCTCTGGCATGCATTGGCGCTGTTGAAAGAAGCTCGCGCGAGATTGCCCGATTTCGGCAGCAGTCCTGTCAACATTGTACACTGGGAAAAGTTGCCTGGGAACGATAGAGTAGCCGTTGCTTTGGTATTCGTTGTTTCCGGCTTACCAGTAACTATGTGCGTGCGTCCTGTCCTTGGAGCAGTCGTTGGAATGAGGCCTGCCCTCGTCGACCGAGGGACCCCTCTCATCGATGCAAAACTCCCCTCTCGCTCGCAGCATCATATGTCATGACCTCTAAACAAGTTCTTGACATGATCCATAGTTTTTCTACACACCCATGACCCCATGGTGCTTGTTCAAAGCAAAAGAGTCGGTCAGCGCGTATCAGAGGCCATGATGGTCCGTCCATCCTTCACCCGCAATAGGGTAGCGCCGCTAAAATTACCGTCATTGTCCTTGTGTCGTTGATGTAGGCAAGTACATAGATAAGGACAATCCAGAGCAACGGCTCAGCTCAAATGACAGGGGTAGATGAGGCAACACAATGGGGTGTGTCGTTGTTGACAGAAGGAGCGCCATTACCAGTATTACCAGTACTGGCAGTACTTACTTGGTCGGATTCTCTCAGCCTTTTAGTATCCAATCACAAGTCAGCCAACATGGATTCTGCCACGACCCTTGGACAACGTAGGAGGAGCTAAAATAGAGGGCCGGCTTTTGGCATCAATACAGATTGTTTTCTGCAGCGGCGCCGCCGTTGGGAGCGAATACATGAGCCTCGTTTGATCGTTTCGAGGTGCGAGTCTGACATCATGAGTCACTTTCCCGCGCTGCCTGCTGTTAGTTTTGCCTTGTGGATTAGGGAAGCGGCAGTCGTGTAGTGAGCTCCTTTTTCTCTATTTGGGACCTTTACTTGGTCGAAAGAAAAGTGAGGCGGTTGTCCTGTTCTGGTGCTCAGGCGGCGTTGCTCGTCTTGGCCAGCGAAAAATAAAATAAGATGGGATTCAGGCAGCCATGCACATAGGCCTGGGCGTCAAGTGTCAAGTAAGACCAGGGGGGCCTGGCCAATTGTGCGTAAGATCACCTCCATCCCTGCCAGATAGGATGTAATACGCACAATAATTTTCCGTTTTCCATTTCGAAATTTTCTTGTTGTGATTGTGAGGGGCGTCGGCTACCTGCCGAGTGGTGTCAAGTCTTCTAGAAGGCCTGGCAATACGGGCGTGTATGGAGTGGCGCGGATGGCTAGTGCCGACTATCATGAGCAAAGCAAGCGACGGCGTGAAATGTGAGAAAGCTGTTTAATAAAGGGCGGCAACGAATGTGGCGGTGTAGAATCAGGACGACGATAGATGGTAACAACACAGGCCATTGTTTGTTATTCTTGTTGTTGTTCTCACTTGTCTTGGTTGGCTGGTAGTGCAGCGTGCTGCGACAAAGCAATGTACCGAGACGCTAGGTCATAGCCCTGCCTGGCCTTGGTCGCAGCGCTAAAGCTCCACAAAGTGTGAAATTCCGGTAATGTGGTACTGGGAAATAAATATAATTTTCATCCTGGTCAAAGTTGACTGCTACTCCCTTGTCAAGTGCTCATGATGCGTCGACAGCCGGTATACGAACCTCAACTCGAGTCGAAACTGCCTTGTTACACAGAAACAGACACAACACACACACACACACACAACTTACAAGTGAACACGCATTCTTTTGGGCATCGCTCATGGTCCAGCAAGGCGGGCCGCTGCCACTAATAACTACCTACTGCGTTATTAGCATCCTGCGGAGAGCGGGAGGGTGCGGGTTCCCGCTTGCTGTGGAACTTTACGGATATACTCCACCAAATCCCAAGTTGCAGGAGCTTCGAGATGGATATGTAGCGCAATTCACTACCTCGACGTGTAGTTCTGATACTTGTGTGAATAACTTTCATCTCTATTCATAGTATTGCGCGCCGGCCCGTATTCGCAGGCGAGTGGCTGAGGCGAGGCAAACCAGTCCGTATCAGCACTCTTGTGTAGCCAGCAGTGAGTGACATATGTACGAAAATGACTGCGAATCAAGGAGCGCTGTATTTGGCAATGCTTCGCTCACATGATGAGCTGCAATATGTTCAGTAGGCGTCCGTATCAGCGACTTATCTGCGCTGCGCTGCGACTGGTTATCTGTGCTGTGCTGCAACGCAGAGAGGTTATTGCATGCTGCTAACAGTGCATTAATGTGGCTCTGGACATATGAACTGCTGCAGGAAAGCACCCTATTCGCCAAGGCAGGAGGCCCGTGTCTTATTATTAGCAGCAGACGCAGCGTGCAAGTACAGACGGATTGTTGGGGCGCTTGTACTTGAGCTGTGTGGCGACCCTGACGGCGAGTCATGGACGTTTTGTACCGAGTACTCCGTAGACACTTTGCATTGGCGACGTGATGGAATCGGCAGATGATGGAACGTGGGCAAGTCAGGGCCGACAAGGTGCTACTCTGCTCATGATTTGGGCTTGTGCAAATAAATGACTGAGTCGTAGCTTGTCGATTTGGCTGCTGTGTAGTGGCCCAATGAGGGCCGATATACGGCGCCTTGTCTTGCTCACCCACCACCTGGTGCACGCATGTGACAGCAATCCCCTCGAAAAGCTGCAACAGGCGGTCTGTACCAGCATGTAGGCTGACTTTCCGGAGGCGCTTATTCTGGGCAACCAACGATCGGTGTACGTCTTGCGATCTAGACGACAGATGTGTGTACATATGCGCCCAGGTTGCTGCATGAAAATATCCAATGCTGCGAGAATGGAAAAAGGCTTGTAGCCTTGCACAGAAACCCAGTATACTTCGTACAGCTGGTGGCTGCTCGGATCACTACGGGGCAAGCTAGTCAGTTTCGTAGTAGTAATTCGATGTAGCAATTACGTTGTGCCATGGGTTATAAGTTATAACCATATTGCTTGCATATGGCTCGCTCGAGTAATAATACGGATTTTGCAGTGGCAAGAATCATCGAGGGCGTAGAGTAACTGTGTCGCTGCGGTGATAGCAAATAAGATGAATTGCCTTGAGTAGGAGCCTTTGTGCGAGGAATACACGCTCATCATCAGGGTCAAGTTTCGAGCTTATTACAGAGTGGTATTGGTATCGTATACGAGACGGTGCGATCAATATGCCAGGAGGCAAGGCAAGGCACCCATGGTTGAGAGAGAGGCCATCAACAGCGAACGCAGAGTTTTCTTCAGCTGTGCTGTGGTTTTGCATTGGTCGCGGAAGTGATATCTTGGTGTATCCGGCCGCTATTTACAAGGTCGGCTCGAACGTGCTACTGGGGCCATCATTTCGGTTGACCCCTGATGAGTGGTAATTGGACTCCATTGACGGGGGCTGGGGGCAGAGTTTTCTCGCAGGCAGCCCTGGGATAGCGTGGATCGTATCAGCCAAACGTCGCTGGGGGGTCGATGGGATTCCAGAAAGCGCAAGGAAGCGCAGGGAATGATGGTGATGAGGAGACGATGATGAATCAAGGTGAGAAGATAGGCTGAAAGCTGAGTTGTGATTGTGATTTGCTCAACGGTGTGTCATTGGAAGAGAGAATGGGTTTCTCTGAGTAACCTGTACCAGTAAATACTGAGGCACAGCCTCACAGGCAGTCATGTGTGGGCAGTGTGGCGAATAGGCATGGGTGGGCGACTGCCGACTGGCAAATAGCAATGCTGGAAGAGGCAGCGCATTGTCAGCAGTATGGATGGAGGGGTATAATAAAAAGGGAGAATTTGCCAGGAATTTGTGCTGGTATGGTTCTGACTTTTTCTTATTTTTCATTTGCCAAAATAATTTAATTTGTGCGTTTGCATGTTGTTTACGAATATTGCTGGCATTCTGCAATGGGCCGCACAGGGCACCAATAGCCAAGACGATGGATTCCATAACACTTGTGTGGCTTGTGCGCAGCCATAAGAGAAGAGGCTGGACACGCAGTCAGTGGGTGGCTAGTGCAAAGTCAAACGTTCCCGGGCTTCCAGCGGCGTCTAGGGCCTACTAGGTGGTCATGGAAATTGCGCGTTTGTAAGCAAAACACAAAATAGAGGAAAAAAAAACAAAAATATCCGTACATTTTGAAACAAATTAACAGGCAGCAACCAGAAGAGTCAATCCAGCCCAGCATAACTTAAAAAAGAAAACAGGGCGAGAGGGACAAAAAGATGAAAGACAGCATGATTTTTTTTTTTGGCTCACACGCAACAGGCTACAGCACACCACTAGCGTTGTCCTTTTTTCTTCTTCTATTATTACAAGGGCGTGCAGAGAATAAGACTGTGCTCTGCTTGTGTGATAACTATCTTGGCCCAGGAAAAAGCATCTGGTGCCTCTGCCTCTTGAATGACACCCCCCTCAACACTTGGACGCTGCCTTTTTCTTTTTCTCTGCTTGACTGCTGCTCGGCCCCTGCACGCCCGCCTGGACTTGGTTTGGCTGGCTCGGCCTGATTTGCTTGCCACCCCCCCCTAAGCACCCCCCTAGCCCCCCCTAATGCCCCCCCCCTGTCCCCTGGTCCTTGCCCATCTTGGCCCGTCGTGGCGTCGTGGCTGCTGTTTAGGTTCTCCCTCCCCCCAGGCCCACCCGCTACCTGCCCACGCCCTCACACACAGCATATAACTACATATCCTCACTGCACTCCCTCCAACCCCCTCTCTTCTTTCTCCTCTTCTGTACCACTCTTGGCTTCTGCCAACAACCAAATCACTATACAACTCACTCCCGGCCGCTCTTTTTGTTCGAGACGCAGACGTTTAGCTACGTCTGTTCCATCGCTATTCACGTCGCCTTCCGACTGCGCTGACTCACTGCCAGCCCCGGCGCCTCGACCGTTTTTCACTGCCCGTCAGGTCCTTTTCAGAACTTGGCTTTGTATTTCCTCAAACGGGGAAATCAATTCATAAAATCACACCAGGCCTGTCATGTTTGCAACAGGAAACACCTCTCCTCATCAATACACATCTCACGACATAGGAAGGTGACTGGCCAACTTCGCCCCAGCACCTGCATGACAACGACTCCAATTGCACTCGAAAAGACGCATTCGGCTTGAGCAACAACACCACCACACCCACCCTCAACGGGTAGTTGTTGGATGAGAGCCGAGGAGTAGATGTCCTGCGGGCATCAGTCAAGAATTTTCAAAATTTAAAATCCAAGAAAAAAAAAACCTCCCCCCTCCCAATCAAAGCTGCACAGCAAGCACACAACATGAGCTTTCCATCGCCAATGACGCCGGGCTCTACACCCCAATATGATCGCGACTATCGCGACTATTCTGCCACCCCTTCGCCGAGACGAGACTGGACCTTCGACACCCCGACGACGCCCATTCGCCCTGCCACGCGTGCCGCTCACGGACGGGCTGCCAGCTACTCTCAGCGCTCCCCATTCCCGCCTCACCCGCAGGTAGTACGCCCGCAGCCGCCCGTCTACAGTCCTCATCCGTGGGGGGACTCGCCGCGCTACACCAGCGATGGGGTCTACGCCGCCAGGGTTGATGTTGATGTGAGTCCCAAACATTTCTCGTCGTCGCGCCGGCCTTCGGCTTCGTTCCACACTCCCCCGCGGGGCGATCGCAGACACTCGTATTTCCATGTCCGGGCTTCTACTCCCTATGGAGAATCCGATGAGGACGAGATTATCGAGACACTGGCAGGCACATACGTCTTGCCAGGTCAATCACGCCGCCGCGCCGGCCAACGCCCCGAAAATCACCACGGATATCATGACGGAGGGCGGTACACTAATGAGCATGATTATCAGCAGACTCAACAGCCTCCCCCATACTATTATCACAATGGCTACGATTACCCTACCTATGGCGGCGCTGCTACGCCTGGTCCCGACCGCTTCATCCCTCGCGAGTCGCCTCAGAGCCCGCGATTCCAGACCCGGCCCCCAACCAGCTTTAGTCACTCCCGCCATTCCTCCATGGCTACCCCCAAACGCCCTTCCACTGCACGCCCCCAGAGCTCCCACAAGACAAAGCCCAACCCCGATGAGCCTCCTGCTCCCCGCAAGGCCACTGAGGCCGATGCAAAGCGCCACAGGATACCTGCTGGCTATGCCCTCAAGAACTGGGATCCCGAGGAGCGACCCATTCTCCTGCTCGGCAGTGTCTTTGACTTCAACAGCTTAGGCAAGTGGATCTTTGATTGGACCGTCTATCGTGAAGGCCGTGGCGCTCCCATCGCCGACATTGCCGGTGAATTATGGCTTCTTCTGATCCAGCTCAACTCAAAGATCAAGGTCACTGAAAACGTCATTGGCAGTGTTCGCAACCCCGAAAGCCGCGATCTGCTTGGGGACTTTGTCGAATCCGGCGAGCGTCTCATGGAGAAACTGCGAGCTCTCCTCAAGGCCTGCGAGGCCCCCATGCTCAAGGCTGCCAAGAAGCGCCAGTCTGGTCTGGGCAAGAGCTCTGGTATCGAGTTTGTCCACACTCTCTTTGGTCCTGACCGCGAGGGCGAACAGACAGACAAGTTTATGCAGAGCATTCGTCTATTTATTCTCCGCTTTGATGCCAATTGTGATGACATTGTCCGGAACCCCACCCGATAAATGCCTGGATTGGACCTTGAAGACGGCCCTCTCACACTCGGAGGAGAATGTACCCAAAGCCTGTGTTATATATCCGCGGCTCCCTGGAACTTTCCCTTTTCTATTCCTTTACCTGTCTATTCGAACCATTTGGATCTCGGAGCCTCTTGACCTTTGAGCAACGAACCATATGGAACCTTTCAACACCCAGGAAATGGCACTGTCAGACTGTACACTAATCTGATTTTTTGTTTATCCGTGGACCGAGCACGCCTGGATACCCAAACTTATACCCCGGAGTATTTGCTTTATTTCCTTATTTCTTGTCTTCCTTTTCTGGATATCAGGGTCTATTAGACACGGGCACGACGCGCAAGATGGGATGCAAGGGCAACCTGTACTACCAACCGGAAAGCGCGCGCTGCGCAGCACACCAAGCTTGGTGTCAACTATGTTTTTGTCTTTACTGAAATTTTTTAGATATACCCACGGCTGTCGTTGGAGAAATGACGAGGTACGCTGGGAGAGAAACGTCGGTTGTGATTTTTGTTATAGACTGGAAGAGTATGGTTTTGCGAGAGAAAGACTTTCTACACTGATAATATCGCTTCGCCTAGTGAAGCACCATGCCCGAGATTTTTAGTTTGAAATATCAAGATATAAAAGATTCAATAATTACCATTGTCCAATCTGGTCCATGGAGTGATTTTAGAAGAAGGATTTCCTTTGAAATGATTACAATATTTCCACCTGGTCTCTGATCTAAGTTGGTACGCCACCGCCCCCAGCAGTTGGCCTAAATTCAGCTTACCGTCCCTCCGAAACGGCTAATAATGGAGCAGTGAGTGCATAACCGGATAGCGTAGTAGTGCTAGCACAGGTCAGCATGACAACTGTGAAGGAAGACAGATCTTGCACGCCACGACTTGTAGCCGGTGGCCACCATCTCTCAGGACAAGCATCCTGAGCGCGGAAACCCTGATCAGGACTGCCGTTTACAATAATGGCTGTTCTTGTTTGCTCAAGGGCATTTTAATCTGACGAAGAGTAAAAGTAGAATTAGAATCGTATGTTGCCCATTTCCCTCCTTCCTTGCTGCATGTCGCGACCTGGCTGCGCACGCCCCCTGGGCGGGATTTGAGTCGCGTCCAACCAGAGTGAGACAGTCAGGTGTCGGCTGTGCCGTTCCGAACAAGTCAGCCCTTCTTCTTCTTTTCTTCCTGTCCTTTTTACTCTTCCTCATCCCCATCCACACAGCCCTACAAAGAAGAACAAGCTGGGCGGACACTTGCAGATGATGAGGCTGAGAAGGGGAGGAAAGGAGGATGGCGTGACGCTAGAAATGAAAGCATTGGCTTGTTTTATTTGGTGAGGCCGAGAGACGGCGTGTAAAAACAGGTTTTCTACGAATAACTTGGCCATCTGATTCCCGTCGATGTTTCAGAGGCCTCTTGGACAATGTCTTTGCTTTTTGGCCAGAACCAGCCCCCCTCTGATCTCCGTGGCTGTCTAGAGCTTTTTGAGCCTTGACATGTAAAGATGACAAGGTCACTAAGTTGTGAGATGCGTTGAACGGCCGTCAATTGGGGTTTTTGCTTGTTCCGCTCATCAATCTTTGACCTGGATTCTGCGCCTGACCATTCAGAACGGAGTCTTTGTATGACGAAGGTACGGATACATACTGTACGGGCAGTCAACTATCTGTTGATAGCCTCCCTGACCACCCCCCTTTGGGGATTATCATACTGCAAAGTCAAAAAGGACCGGCTATCCGTAGTTAGCCTGTGGCTGGCCGCTGGCCGGAGCCGCGGAGGTGATGAAAGCGGCAGGAAGTTGGCGAACGAATTGGGTGTGAACTGCGGAGGAATTGTTCTTACCGTCTGGTTCAACACCAGACCTGGCGTGTTACACCATTTGATTCTCTTTGTCCTTTTGAGGTAATTGCGTGTTTCGGCACGGTCGGACCACGCCTACGTACTTTTTTTTTTTTTTTTTTTTTCTTTCTCCCGCTTCAACAAATTTGCCATCAAATCATAGCAAAAGGCTGAACTGGTATATTCTTTTCTTCTCGGTAATACGGTATACCTGCTCTTCCCCTCCTTCTCGAGACTAACTAGGGGAAAAACCCGCTGGGGGACCCAGTTGCGTGGCTACAGTAGCATTCGTGCGTGGCTGCGTGGCTGCCATCACCTGCATTAACTTGCCAGGTCCGTTATGCTGATCGGTTGAGGGGAGAAAAAAAAAAGACTGCCTGTTCAGAAGTCCGCAGGGCCGTCGTGGCTCCGCAGCCGGTTCTGCCGTGGTGCTTCTTCTCCTCGTTGTGTAGCAGCGAGCTGCCGGATGCATGACTTGATGACGGCTTTGGCTCTTCAACTCGAGCGTTTTGCGTACTCGGTATTATTCTGATACATCAAGCATTGCAGATATAAGTAAAAAAAGAAGGCATTACGGTGCATGATGAGAAATGCAAATCACTTTCTGCAGGCTGCCTTTTTCTGCCACTCACCGGACAAGTCCGAACTGATTCCTGTCTTGATTCATTTTTTTCTTGTAATTAAGCCACCTGCAGCCTGCTCTTTGGATACATGTCGCAAAATTGCGAATAAAGGTGGTGTGCAGCGCTGTGGTGCATACTGCATACCTAATAACCTTGTGATGCACGTCACTGTTACATTCGGCGCCAACGGCTGCCATCACAACGAATCATGCAGCTCACCAAGCCAAGTTGGCTTCCTTGGATTTCAGCTGCCGTTCTAGACCAAAGAATGAAATGTCTTTGCCAACAAAAAGGAAGTGCTCGACATTTGTACTTTGGGAGCTTCATCATCAGCCTCTCCCCCCCCCCCCCCCCCCCCCAAATTGCTTCCGAGACCATCACGACCTATTCAATCCGACACCAAGGCCCTGCCTGGTAGCTAGCTGTTCATTCGTGCTCAGTTGGGGCTTGCCCACTATCAATTGGCAGCTGCCGCCGAACCAGTGGAACGAGCTAGGCGCATGCATGTGGCTTTTTTTTTATAGTAAGCTATGGCAGCCTATAGGTGAGTTGCGGCCAAAACTCATTTTACATTCTTATATCGAGGTTTATGCTCTAGGCACACGCTAAGAGGGTGCGTAGTAGCCTTTAGTATACTAATATATACGTTTATATAATATAGAGGGCTATTATAGTCTATTACCTATTATTAATTATTAATATAATAGTATTATAACTTCGTAAGTAAGAAATAGTATATAACTATATTAAGCCTAACCTAATAATAAAATTAAAAAATAACTTATTAGATATTAAAAAGTACCTAATTCTACCCCTAGATAATATTAATATAAAGCTATTATATTAAGAGTAGTTAGGGTAAATAGTTTATTACTAAAGATATATCCTAATATACCCTTATAGCTAATAAGTATTATAATAAGCCTAAGGTAGTAGTAATCTAAGTAAGACTAAAATTAGAAAGAGAACTAATTAATAAGCTCTTCTTTTTAATTAAAGATAAATTTAAAAATAAGATAAAGAAGATATAAACTAAATATAAATAAACTAAGGCCTAAAGTAAAGCTAGAGTAACTTTAAGGGGGACTAATACCTTAATTACTTAAGAGGTAATCTAAGCTATTATAAAAAAAATAATTATATAAATACTTAAGAAGAGCTAGAGTATTAGCTAACTTTAGCTTCTAACTAACTTATAATTATATATTATAATAATAATAACCTAAGATTAGGCTAGCCTTAAGGTTAAACTAGTTTTTATTAGATATAAAAAAAAACTAGTTATTAATATTAAAAGATATATATAAGAAATTAAAAGCTATTCTTTATAAGAGATTATTATAATAATTAATAAGGCTATTTAGGCTAATACTATAATAGTAATATATTACCTCTTCTTTAGAGATATAGTTTTAACTTTTTATTAGGAGATAAAAAAATATATAAAAAATAAGCTTTAAATAAAGGTTATATTTAGCTTAAAGATAACCTTCTCTTAATAAGTATATATTATAATAATTAAAGTAATATTACTTAATAAGATCTTATAAAATATTATTAACCTTATAATAATACTTTTAACCTTTAATAAAATAAATATTATTATTATAAAAGTATATTATCTCTAACTTAAGTCTAAGATATAAGTTTTTTTTATTATTAAAATATATAATATTAAAATAATAAACTATTTTTATAAGTAAAAGATCTTTTTTAACTTTTAAGTCTTCTAATATAAGCTTTTCTTAAATATAATCTAACTCTTATAATACTTTAAGTATTACTAATATAACTATATAAATAAGTTTTATTAAAATAAAGAATAATATAATTAATATACTTATTAAACTTATATTAAGTTTAAGTTATATTTAATAAAAAAAGATAATAAAAAAATAATATCTTAATTATAAAAGTAATTACTTAATATAGTCCTAAGATTACTTTATTATAAGGTAATATTAGAGTTATATTTAGGAGATATATTACTTCTAACTAATAAAGTTTAAGAGCTACTACCTTAAAGAAGAAAGATACCTAAGGTCTTTAAGGGTGTTATTACCCTTAAAGAGAGTTAGGAGTATATAGCGCCTAAGAGGGTAGCCTTTAGGTCTCTCCTCCTTAGCCTTAATTTAAAGATCTTTCTTAGTATAAACTAATATATTAAATTTTAACTTTATTAACCTTAAAATAAGATTTATAAACTTAAAGTTATTAGTTAAGATTTTATAATATAAAACCCTTATACCTATTATAAATAAAGATTAACTATATTAAGTATTATTATTAGCCTTAATACTTATAATTTAATTATAAGGTAAATTATTACTCTTATTACTTTTATTATTACTAATAGTCTTAAAACTAACTTAAGATATAATTATAATTAAATTAGCGCCTCTATAGTATAGTGGTTCTATATTAGGGAGTTCTATGTAGGTTAGTATATAGATCGCTAGTTTAAATCTAGCTAGAGGCACCTCTTTATTTCCCTTTCTTCCTAGCTAAAAGTTAGGCACTAGAAAGAGTGGAGAGGCACTAAATAAGTGACTTATAAGGTTAGGGGTATATTAGGAGAACATCAAGGTAACCACGGGTCTAGGTTAGGATAAAAATAAGCTAAAGGGTATACGCTAACTACTACACTATGACGGCTATCGTAATAATGATATAAAATTATATATAACTATATAGATAATATCTTAGGGACTTAGGAGAGACTTTTTAGTATATACTATAAGTAAGTAAAATAATATATCTAGTTAGTATAAGTATCTTAGAGAGTTAAGATAGTATTTATATATATATTAGAAGGGATAGCCTAGGAACTTAGACTAGAAAATTAATATAGAATAACTATTAATACCTACTAGAAGTAGTAATAATTACTATAGGCATAAGAAAAGTATAGGTTTTTACCTAGGTTAGGTATAGTATAGGTGTGGTAAGGTGTTATAATAGCTAGGCTATGGTTTTTCCTATATAATAAATTATTAAGGTACCTAATAGTCCTATAGGACTAATAGGAGTATATAAATAATAATAATAATTAAATTAGCCTAGCTTAGATAATTAAATAAAGATTTTTTTATAAAATATTTATAAAGATAATAATAATATCTAATTAGCTTTTTATTAAGAAAATAGCTTAGATATTATTATAATCTAAGAGATATTATTAAGTAGCCTTTTACTTACCTCTTCCTTAGCTTTATACTAGTACTTATAAAGGGAGAGGTAAGTAATAACTTATATTTATAAGAGGGTTAATAAAGTATTATAAGAAATAATAGTTAGAAAAGATATATATTATATTAAATTCCTTAATAACCCCTTTATCCTTATAAATATTTACTCTAAACTAGATATAAACTTATATAGACTCTTAAGTAAAATCCTATTAGAAAAGGAGATCTTATATATAGTAATAAAGGACTTTAACCTTTATTACCCCTTCTAAGACCTTTATAATAAAAAGTCCTTATTTATAAATAATATAATTAAAGCCCTTACTTATATTAAAACTATATTAATTATACCTTTAAAGATAATAATATAATATTATTATAATTATTATATAAGTACCTTAGACCTCCTTTAGGCCTCCTTAGTATTAAAAGGTAAATATATAATACTAGACTAAAATCTAGCTAGGTCTAACTATATTTTATAACTATTAGAGCTCTAGGCTTATAAGTTAGAAGGAAATAAGTTAATAAAGAAATAAGAAAAGATTAATATTAGTTTTATCTTAGCTAAGATAATAGCCTAGCTCTTAGTTATAATTAAACTACTAATAATAAAACCCCTAGAGATAAAGATAATATATAAGTAGTTTATATTAGTAATAAAAGATATTATCCTTAGGGTTATCCTTATAATAAGCCCCCCTTAGACTAAGAGGCTAAAGTAATAAAACTAAAAAACTAATTAGGTAGTTATTAAGATAAAGAGAACCTAGAGGTAGGTATAAAGGTTAGGAAATAAAGTAGACTAGGAGATTATATATAGAATAAGAAAGGCCTAGTCCTAGGCCTTAGTTAAGGTATAAAAAGTAACTTAGAGAATATACCTTAACTTATTAGGTAATATACTAATATTATAAAAATAATATAAATAAGTAAAAAGGTTTATAATAAGATATATAATTAATATAATCTTAGAGCTAGCTTACTTAGGCTATAATACCTTAATATAGTTAAGGGAGAAAAAGGTAGAGATTTTAGCCTAAAAGTTTTTTCTAGCTTTAGTAACTATTAATCTTAAGCCTAGGTATAATATAACCCTAGTCTATAAGCTAGATACCCTTAGACCTTTATAAGATAAAATAGAAATCCTTATAGAAGTTATAATAAATAAAGTTAAAGATATACTTAGAGGCTATATAGCCTAGAATATCTTAGGTCTAGATAGGGTCTTATATAAGCTTCTAAAGGCCCTAAGCCTCCCCCTCTATAAGATACTAGTAAAGCTCTTTAATATATTATTATTATCTAGATATTACCTAGCTTAGTACTAAGCTAGCTTTATTATAGTCCTCTAGAAGCTTAAAAAGACCTTAAATAACCTCTAGATAGTAAGAAGATAATAACTAATAACCCTCTTTAATATAACTAGTAAGCTATTTAAAAAGATTCTTATTACTTATATTATAACTATAGTAGAGATATATTAGCTTCTTCTTAAGGGTTAGATAAAAAACTAAAGGTATAGGTTAATAAAAATAGTAATTATAATAGTTATTAAGCTAGTCTATATAGTTTAGGCCTAAGATAAGGCTATATTACTTCTTTAACTAGATATAGTTAGAGCTTTTAATAATATTAATTATAAACTACTTATTTAAGAGTTTTACTAGTTAAATTACTTAAAGAAGATCCTTAACCTTATTTAATCTTTTTTTAATAAGAAAATAAACTAGCTTTAGATTAATAATAATATAATAAAAAAAAAAATAATCTAGTATAAAGTCCCTTAAGGCTTATTACTATCTTTAATCCTCTTTATCTTCTTTATAAGCTTATTATATAAAGCTCTTAAGGTAGTCTTAGGTCTATATATAATTAGCTTTATAAATAATATAAACCTATTATATATAAAGAAGAATTATAATAAAACTAAGTCCTAGCTAAAAAATACCTAGATTATATATAAAGACTAGATAAGAACTTATTAATTAAGTTTCTTTATATTAAAGTTTAAGTTATTATATTTCTAATATAAATAAGCTTTAAATCTAGGCCTTTTTATACTTAAAGATAAGGTAATAAAGTTATTAATAAATATATACTTTTTTAAAGTAATATTATTAATAAGGTTAAGATAATAAAAGTAAGTTAAGTTTATATTAAAGAAAGTCTAGTTTATATTTTAAGCCTTATAATTAATAATAAGAAAGTTATAAGGCCTAAGGGTTAAAGAAGTAAAAGATATTTATTTTTAAAGAATTTATTTAATTATATTATTTAAAGTAATAATATAATATAACCTTATAACTAGCCTTATATAAAGCCTAGCTAGGCCCCTCTAAGAGTTATAAGTAAGGTATTTAAGGGTAGTTAGAGGAGTCTTTAAGGCTACCTTTACTTATTATATAAAGATAAAGCTTAGTATATTACTAGTAAATATCTACCTAATAATATAAAAAAGTAAAACCCTTAACTAATAAGAAGCTAATAAGGCTATAACCTAGCTTTAATATATTATTATATAAATATTATCTTTAGTCTTACTTTATTAAAATAATAATAAATAGATTTTATTATTAATAAAAGACTTATATTAAAACCTACTAAAGATAAATAAGGGGATATTAAAGGGGGACTAGTATATACTTAAGGCTTAGATTAACTAAATATAAAAAATAAAATAAGAGTATAAAGAAATTAAGAGCTAAAGATAAGTAAGATAACTTACTTTATTTTTAGTTTATAAGCCCTTATAAGCTAGATATAAGGCTAAGGTAACCTTACTCTTTTACTTATTATAATATATTAACTTTATTATAATATAATTATAAATAAAAAAGATTAAGCTAAATACTTTCTTTTATAAATAATAAATACTTAAATATAATATAAAGATATATTAATATAAATATAAGATAAAAAATATTTATTATATACTTTTCTAATATAAACTTATAAACTAGAATTATAGCTAGTATTATACCTTTATTATAATATTATTAAGGGATTAAAGAGATATACTTTATATACTTAATTACCTAATTAAGAGTAAGAAAATAATAAAATAGGTATATAACTAATAAAAGCTAACCTATATAAATATTAGACCTAGGGTAGATCTAGGATAAGATAGATATAGAGTAGGTATAAAGTAAATAAGGAGGAGCTAAGGCCTAATAAAGGGGTTACCCCCCCCCTAAGGGGGGTAAAATAAAAATAATTAAGAAGAGGGGCCTTATTAACCCCTATTAGGAACTAATATATAACTAGAATTAGATAAAGAAATAAGGGTTTTTTTCTAAAAAGTCTAGTTTTTCTCTTACTTATAAAGATAGTAAGATTAGATAGGTATATATAAGCTTAGTTAGTGTAATTTAATAATAATATAATAGTATTAATTAACTCTACTTACTTTATATAACTTATTTATATTATACTTATTATTATTATAAATATAATATTATTAGTAGTTATAGCTTCTAAAGCTTAGCTTAATAATATAAAAAAGTTAATAGCTTAGGTATTTATAAAAACTAATATTATTATAAATAAATAGCTAAATATAATATATATATAGTTATTACCTTTATATTTATTATAACTTAATTTATTATTAATATATAGTTATAGATAAAGCTAATTATTAGATTTATTATAAATTTAGAATATTAAGGTAATAATTATATATATTTATAATAAAGAGTCTAAAATACTATATTTAAAATATTAAAATTATAGTTATATTTTTATTAGTTATATCTAGCTTTAGGGGCTAGCTAGAAATATATATATAAACTATATATACTTCTCTTAAGTATATTAATACTTATTAAAAGGTATTTATATATATTCTTATTAATTATTATTAACTAATTAGAGATATAGTTAAATTAGTACCTTTAAATAGTTTAATAGAGGTAGAAGAAGTAGTAAGTTTATCTAGTATTACTTAAATATAATAGTAATAAATTACTATAATATTTATTAAGTAAATAAGTATTTAGGCTTAATAAAGTTAGATATATACTTAGGTATATATAATAGGGGTTTATTAAATAATATAAATATATATATATATTATTAGTCTATATAAGGGTAAAAACTTTATATAAACCTCTCTCTTCTAAACTACTATTAATACTTATTAGTAGTTTAGGAGGCTAGAGTAGTAGAACTAAAGAACTAGCTAGGTAGTCGCTAAGATAAAGAGGACCTAGAGGTAGGTATAGAGGTTAGGAAATAAAGTAGACTAGGAGATCATATATAGAATAAGAAAGGCCTAGTCCTAGGCCTTAGCTAAGGTATAAAAGGTAGCCTAGAGGATATACCTTAACTTACTAGGTAATATACTAGTATTATAGAAGTAATATAAGTAAGTAAAAAGGTTTATAATAAGATATATAGCTAATATAATCCTAGAGCTAGCCTACCTAGGTTATAATACCTTAGTATAGTCTAGGGAGGAGAAGGTAAAGGTTTTAGCCTAAAAGTTCTTTTTAGCCTTAGTAACTATTAGCCCTAAGCCTAAGTATAATATAACCCTAGTCTATAAGCTAGATACTCTTAGGCCTTTATAAGATAAAATAAAAATCCTTATAGAAGTTATAATAAATAAAGTTAAAGATATACTTAGAGGCTATATAGCCTAGAACGCCCTAGGCCTAGATAAGGTCTTATATAGGCTCCTAAAGGCCTTAGGCCCCCCCCTTTATAAAATACTAATAAAGCTCTTTAATATATTATTATAGTCTAGATATTACCTAGCCTAGTACTAAACTAGCTTTACTATAGTTCTCTAGAAGCCTAAGAAGACCTTAGATAATCTCTAGATAGTAAGAGGATAATAACTAATAACCCTCCTTAATATAATAAATAAGCTATTTAAGAAGATTCTTATTACCTATATTATAACTATAATAAAGATATACTAGCTCCTTTCTAAGGGTTAGATAAAGAACTAAAGGTATAGGTTAATAAAAATAGTAATTATAATAGTTATTAAGCTAGTCTATATAATTTAGGCTTAAGGTAAGATTATATTACTTCTTTAGCTAGATATAGCTAGAGTTTTTAATAATATTAACTATAGACTATTTATTTAAGAGCTTTATTAGTTAAGTTACTTAGAGAAGATCCTTAACTTTATCTAATTCTTCTTTAATAAGAAAATAAACTAGTTTTAGATTAATAATAATATAATAAAAGAAAAGATAGTCTAGTATAAAGTCCCTTAAGGCTTATTATTATCCCTAATCCTCTTTATCCTCTTTATAAGCTTATTATATAAAGCCCTTAAGGTAGCCCTAGGTCTATATATAATTAGCTTTTATTAGATAGTAGCTAGTATAAAGGAAGTGATAAAGGAGATCTTAATAAATAGCTATATTATAATAGTATAACTCTATTATTTACTAATAAGAATCCCCCTTACTTAGTCTACACGGGGACCTCGTGGCTTTATAGCTATATTCTCCTCTATTATACATAGACCCCCACTATCTTATAATACTAAGGTTCCCGGCTCCCTAGCCTTATAGGCTTATAGCTATATTCTATCACTTATAACACGGCTATACTATAATAGCTTTATAGATAATATAAACCTATTATATATAAAGAAGAATTATAATAAAACTAAGTCTTAACTAGAAAATACTTAGATTATATATAAAGATTAGATAAGAATTTATTAATTAAGTTTCTTTATACTAAAGTTTAAGCTTTTATATTTTTAATATAAGTAAGCCTTAGATCTTAGCCCTCTTATACTTAAGGGTAAAGTAATAAAGTTATTAATAAATATATACCTTCTTAGAGTAATATTATTAGTAAGGTTAAGATAGTAAAAGTAAATTAAGTTTATATTAAAAAAGATCTAGTTTATACTTTAAGCCTTATAGCTAATAATAAGAAAGTTATAAGGCCTAAGGGTTAAAGAAATAAAGGATATTTACCTTTAAGGAATTTATTTAATTATATTATTTAAAGTAATAATATAATATAGCCTTATAACTAGCCTTATATAAGGCCTAGTTAGGCCCTTCTAAGAGTTATAAGTAAGGTACCTAAAGGTAGTTAGAGGAGTCTTTAAGGCTACTCTTACTTATTATATAAAGATAAAACTTAGTATATTACTAGTAAATATTTACTTAATAATATAAAAAAATAAAACCCTTAACTAGTAAAAAGCTAATAAGGCTATAACCTAGCTCTAATATATTATTATATAGGTATTATCCCTAATCTTACTTTACTAAAGTAATAATAAATAGATTTTATTACTAATAAAAGACTTATATTAAAACCTATTAAAGATAAGTAAGGGGATATTAGAGAGGGACTAGTATATATTTAAGGCTTAGGCTAACTAGATATAAAGAGTAAAGTAAGAGTATAAGGAAACTAAGAGTTAGAGGTAAGTAAAATAACTTATCTTATTCTTAGTCTATAAGCCCTTATAAGCTAAATATAAAGCTAAAGTAACCTTACTTTTTTATTTATTATAATATATTAGCTTTATTATAATATAACTATAAATAAGAAAGATTAAGCTAAATACTTTCTTTTATAAGTAATAAGTACCTAAATATAATATAAAGATATATTAATATAAATATAAGGTAAAGAATATCTATTATATATTTCTTTAGTATAAACTTATAAATACCCCTATTATAGCACTACTAAGGGACTAAAAAGATATACACTATATACTTAACTACCTAGTTAAGAGTAAGAAAATAATAAAATAAGTATATAACTAATAGAGGCTAACCTATATAAATATTAGACCTAGGGTAGATTTAAGATAAGGTAGATATAGAGTAGGTATAGAGTAAATAAGGAGGAGCTAAGGCTTAATAAAGGAGACGCCCCCCCCTTAAGGGGGGTAAAATAATAATAATTAGGAAGGGGGGCCTTACTAGCCTTTATTAAGAACTAATATATAACTAGAGTTTAATAAAGAAGTAAAGGTTTTTCTTTAAGGAGTCTAGTTTTTCTCTTACTTATAAAGATAATAAGACTAGATAAATATATATAGGCCTAGTTAGTATAATTTAATAATAATACTTATTAGTATAAATAAATTCTACCTAAAAAAAGATATTAACTATTAAGAGTTAGTTTAAAATTATCTTAACTAGGATATATATCTTTATTATTATATAGTTCTATAGTTACTTATATAAGTAATAATATACTTACTATTACTTATATAAAAGAGATTTTAAAAGTAAAAGTATTATTATTAATTAACTTACTAAGAAATAAATATAGATATAATTAATAATAAAGATCTAATTATTCTTAACTTAATAAATAATATAAACTTATTATTAAATTAACTTATACTTTAAAGTCTTATTATTAATAATTAGGCTATAATATATTATATAACCTTTATAAGTAAGAAATAGTATATAACTATATTAAGCCTAACCTAATAATAAAATTAAAAAATAACTTATTAGATATTAAAAAACACCTAAATCTACCCCTAGATAATATTAGTATAAAGCCACTATATTAGGAGTAGTTAAGGTAAATAGTTTACTACTAGAGATATATCTTAATATACCCTTATAACTAATAAATATTATAATAAGCCTAAGATAGTAATAACCTAAATAAGATTAAAATTAAAAAGAAAACTAATTAATAAGCTCCTCTTTTTAGTTAAAGATAAATTTAAGGATAAAATAAAAGAGATATAAGCTAAGTATAAGTAAACCTAGGCTTAAAGTAAGGCTAGAGTAGCCCTAAAGAAGACTAATACCCTAATTACTTAAGAGATAGTCTAAGCTATTATAAAAAAGATAATTATATAAATACCTAAGAAAAGCTAAAATATTAGCTAACCCTAGCTTTTAACTAGCTTATAGTTATATATTATAATAATAATAGCCTAGGACTAGGCTAGCCCTAGGGTTAAATTAGTTCTTATTAAATATAAAAGAGAATTAATTATTAATACTAAAGAATATATATAGAAAATTAAAAGCTATTCTTTATAAGAGATTATTATAGTAGTTAATAAAGCTATTTAGGCTAATATTATAATAATAATATATTATCTCTTTTCTAGAGATATAATCCTAACTTTTTATTAAAAGGTAAAGAAATATATAAAAGATAAGCTCTAAGTAAAGGTTATATTTAGCCTAAAGGTAACCCTCTTCTAATAAATATATATTATAATAGTTAAAGTAATATTACTTAATAAGATCTTATAAGATATTACTAACCTTATAATAATACTTTTAGCCTTTAATAAGATAAATATTATTACTAGAAAAATATATTATCTTTAACTTAAGTCTAAGATATAAGCCTTATTTATTATTAGAATATATAATATTAAGATAATAAACTACTTTTATAAATAAAAAGTCTTTTTTAACTCCTAGGTCTTCTAATATAAGCCCTTTTTAAATATAATCTAACCCTTATAATACTTTAGATACTATTAATATAACTATATAAGTAGGTTTTATTAAAATAAAGAATAATATAGTTAATATACTTACTAAACTTATATTAGGTCTAAGTTATATCTAATAAAAAAAGATAATAAGAAGGAATAATATCTTAACTATAAAGATAACTACCTAGTATAGTCCTAAGACTATTTTATTATAAGGTAGTACTAGGGCTATACCTAAGAGATATATTACTTCTAACTAATAGAGTTTAAGAGTTATTACCCTAAGAAAGAAAAATACCTAAGGTCCTTAAGGGTATTATTACCCCTAAAGAGAGCTAGGAATATATAGTACCTAAGAGGGTAGCCCTTAGACCCCTCCTCTTTAGCCTTAATCTAAAGGCCTTTCCTAATATAAACTAATATACTAAATTTTAACTTTATTAACCTTAAAATAAAGTCTATAAGCCTAAGGTTATTAGTTAAGATCTTATAATATAAAACCCCTATACTTATTATAAGTAAGGATTAGCTATATTAAATATTATTATTAGCCTTAATACTTATAGTCTAATTATAAAATAAATTATTATTCTTATTATTTTTATTATTATTAATAGTCTTAGAATTAACCTAAGATATAATTATAATTAAACTAGCCTAGCCTAAGTAACTAAATAAAGATTTTCTTATAAAATATTTATAAAAATAATAATAATATTTAGTTAGCTTTTTATTAAGAGAATAGCCTAGATATTATTATAATCTAAGAGGTATTACTAAGTAACCCCTTACCTACCCCCTTCTTAGCCTTATACTAGCGCTTATAGGGGGGGGGGGGTAGATAATAACCTATATTTATAAGAGGGTTAATAAAGTATTATAAAAAGTAATAATTAAAAAAGATATATATTATATTAAATTCTTTAATAACCCCTTTATCCTTATAAGTATTTACTTTAAGCTAGGTATAAATCTATATAGACTCTTAAGTAAAATCCTATTAGAAGGGGAGATCTTATATATAATAGTAAGGGATTTTAACCTCTATTACCTCTCTTAGGACCTCTATAGTAAAAAGTCTTTATTTATAGATAATATAATTAAGGCCTTTATTTATATTAGAACTATATTAGTTATACTCTTAAAGATAATAATATAATATTATTATAATTATTATATAAGTACCTTAGACCTCCTTTAGACCTTCTTAGTACTAAAAAGTAAATATATAATATTAGACTAAAATCTAGTTAGGTTTAATTATATCTTATAGTTATTAGAGCTTTAGACCTTTAAGTTAGAAGGAAATAAGCTAATAAAGAAATAAGGAAAGATTAATATTAGTCTTACCTTAGCTAAGATAATAGCCTAGCTCTTAGCTATAACTAAACCACTAATAGTAAAACCCCTAAAGGTAAAGGTAGTATATAAGTAGCTTATACTAGTAATAGAAGATATTATCTTTAAAGCTATCTTTATAATAAGCCCCCTCTAGACTAAGAGGCTAGAATAATAAAACTAAAAAACTAGCTAAGTAGTTATTAAGATAAAGAAGACCTAAAGGTAAGTATAGAGGTTAAGAAATAAAGTAGACTAAGAGGTTATATATAAGATAAGAAAGGCCTAATCCTAGGCCTTAGCTAAAGTATAAAAGGTAGCCTAGAGGATATACCTTAACTTATTAGGTAATATACTAATATTATAGAAGTAATATAGGTAAGTAAAAAGGTTTATAATAAGATATATAATTAATATAATCTTAAAGCTAGCTTATCTAAGTTATAATACCTTAGTATAATTAAAAGAGAAGAAGGTAGAGGTTTTAGCCTAAAAGTTCTTTTTAGCCTTAATAATTATTAATCTTAAGCCTAGGTATAATATAACCTTAGTTTATAAACTAAATACCCCTAAACCCTTATAAGATAAAATAGAAATCTTTATAGAAGTTATAATAAATAAGATTAAAGATATACTTAAAGGCTATATAGCCTAGAACGCCCTAAGTCTAGATAAGGTCTTATATAGGCTTTTAAAGGCCTTAGGCCCTCCTCTTTATAAGATATTAGTAAAGCTCTTTAATATATTATTATAGTCTAAATACTACCTAGCCTAGTACTAAGCTAGCTTTATTATAGTCCTCTAGAACCCTAAGAAAACCCTAAATAACCTCTAAATAATAAGAAGATAATAATTAATAACTCTTTTTAATATAATAAGTAAGTTATTTAAGAAGATTCTTATTACCTATATTATAACTATAGTAAAGATATACTAACTCCTTCTTAAGGGTTAAATAAAAAACTAAAACTATAAGTTAATAAAAATAGTAATTATAATAGTTATTAAACTAATTTATATAGCTTAGGCCTAAGGTAAGGCTATATTACTTTTCTAGCTAAATATAACTAAAGCCTTTAATAATATTAATTATAAACTATTTATTTAAGAGCTTTACTAGTTAGGTTACTTAGAGAAGATCTTTAATCTTATTTAATCTTTTTTTAATAAGAAAATAAACTAATTTTAGATTAATAGTAATATAATAAGAGAAAGAGTAGTCTAATATAAAATCCCTTAAGGCTTACTACTATCCTTAATCTTCTTTATCTTCTTTATAAGCTTATTATATAAAGCCCTTAAATTAGCCCTAAGTCTATATATAATTAGCTTTATAGATAATATAAACCTATTATATATAAAGAAGAATTATAATAAAACTAAGTCTTAGTTAGAAAATACTTAAGTTATATATAAAAATTAAATAAAAACTTATTAACTAAGTTTCTTTATATTAAAGTTTAAATTACTTTATTTTTAATATAAATAAGCCTTAGATCTAAGCCCCTTTATACTTAAGGGTAAGGTAATAGAGTTATTAGTAAATATATACCTTCTTAAAATAATATTATTAATAAGATTAGAGTAGTAGAAGTAAGTTAAGTTTATATTAAAGAAGGTTTAGTTTATACTTTAAGCCTTATAACTAATAATAAGAAAGTTATAAGACCTAAGGGTTAAAGAAGTAAAGGATATTTACTTTTAAGGAATTTATCTAATTATATTATTTAAAATAATAATATAATATAACTTTATAACTAGCTTTATATAAAGCCTAGTTAGGCCTCTCTAAAAGTTATAAATAAAATACTTATAAGTAGTTAAAGGAGCTTTTAAGGCTATCTTTACTTATTATATAAAGACTAAGCTTAGTATATTACTAGTAGATATTTACTTAATAATATAAAAAAATAAGACCCTTAACTAATAAGAGGCTAATAAGGCTATAGCCTAGCTTTAATATATTATTATATAAGTATTATCCTTAGTCTTACTTTACTAAAGTAATAGTAAATAGGTTTTATTACTAATAAAGGACTTATATTAGAACCTACTAAAGATAAATAAGGGGATATTAAAGGGGGACTAGTATATACTTAAGACTTAAGCTAACTAGATATAAAAAGTAAAATAAGAGTATAAGGAAATTAAAAGCTAGAGATAAATAAGATAGCTTACTTTATTTTTAGTTTATAAGCCTTTATAAGCTAAATATAAAGCTAAAGTAATCTTACTCTTTTATTTATTATAATATATTAGTTTTATTATAATATAACTATAAATAAGAAAGATTAGGCTAAATATTTCTTTTTTATAAATAATAAATACTTAAATATAATATAAGGATATATTAATATAAATATAAGTTAGAAGATATTTATTATATATTTTTTTAATATAAACTTATAAGCTAAGATTATAGTTAATATTATATCTTTATTATAGTATTATTAAGAGATTAAAGAGATATACTTTATATACTTAATTACCTAATTAAAAGTAAGAAAATAGTAAAATAGGTATATAACTAATAGAGGCTAACCTATATAAATATTAGACCTAGGGTAGATCTAAGATAAAGTAGGTATAGAGTAAGTATAGAGTAAGTAAGGAGAAGCCTAAGCTTAATAAAGGGGATGCCCCCCCCCCCCCCCCCCACGGGGGG
>JAEIJG010000519.1:0-25281 GCA_037289395.1 Beauveria scarabaeidicola
TTTTAGTAGTCTTAATTAAGTAATATAAAAAGGGTTCTATTTATATATAATTAAGGCTATCTATAGTTAAGTTATTATAGCCTCTATAGCTTATAGGTAAAGTGGGGCGAATTAGCTCTTCCGAGGTGTAACCGGCTGTTGCCTGAGGCATCCGTGTAATTGGCCGCTTGAGCCAGTGCCTCAAGCGACACCAAGGTTTAGAAGAAAAAAGATAGACTAGCATGAATGCGGAAACTGTGTCTTATCGTTTGTCTTCCTCAGGAAGCTAGAGTTGCCCAAAACGAAAAATGAACGAGGCTCAAGGCGGAAACTGCTTCTCAACCGCAATCTATTCCCGGAAAGCCAAAAGCCGAGGCATGGAAGCGGCGCTTCTTAACCTCAAATATTTCCCCGTGGACGAGGCATGAATGCGGACTCTGTTACCGTTGGATTCCCCGGGAAGCCAAGTTGGGAAAATAAAAGGGGTGTGAATGCGGAATCTGTTACCGTTAACATGCCCCGGGAAAGCCAAATTAGAAATATGAAGAGGTAGGTATGAATACGTCATTATGTTTGACCAAAGACAGCAAAATCAATAGGTAGATAGAACCCACAAAGTGCGGCTGGGACAGTCTATGAATCAATCAATCCATCAATCAATCCATCGGTCAGTCCCAGGACGATTCAAGCTCAGTCCTAGGACTATTTGGCTGGCCCTCCCAGGACGGCTGGTACAGCTACGACGCGCCAACCTCCCCCTCATGCGCCAGTCCTGCGGCTTGGAACGGCCGGGGCGCCAACAACTCGGAGCACGAGATCAACGACATCAACATCCGCCATCCAGCAGCTGTCCGCGGAGACGGGCATCAATCGACAACCGCTTCCATCCTCGCCATCGTCATGCACGAGTCCAAGGGGGCGCCCCCACGACCGGAACAATGCTGTCGTGAACCCGGGTTCGGATGCAGGAGCCACATCCGTTCGGGCTCCTGCGCGGGTCGTGAACCCGTGCCTCCCGGCGGGGACCATCGTCCAGAATGATCCGTGACGACAGCACCGCTGGCACGCCCTTTGGCGGACGGTCTGCAGCAAAAGTCTTTGCTACTACCACGTCTGGTGCGCTCGGTGACCGTGGCAGCCGCGCTGTCTACGCTGCTGCACGCAAGTACAACAGCGGCTCGGGCCGACTACATACAGCCATCTCGGTGTCGGTTTCGGCAGCACCAACTGCAATGCTTCCGATGTGGCTAACCGTCTCACCGGCTGGACCCTTGCTGCCAGCCAGTGCTGGTAAGCGACAACGATCTCTGTAGTGGATTGGGACACGCAAGCTTGGCTTGCAGTCTTCACTTGTTGAATATATTTCTCGAGTCTCAAAACTATAGCGGATAATCACACTGTACATGGTTCATGATTGAATATACGCTCGTTTAGCTTGCTTGCGTGTCTGGTGTCGGCCATCGTATGATTTTCTCCATCAATCACCTGACGTCCACGGATATATAAATGTGCCCTTCTTCAACCCAATTTTAACTGCCACTCTGTGAGAAAAGCATCTTACCCATCGAGAATGAGACATCGTCTACTGATCGCTTGCATTAGCTTCCTGATCATCCTGGTGTCCGTACTCTATCGTTACACAGCAGCCCTCGCGCGACCCTCCGCTCTTCTGTCCCTTTTGCGCACGACCGTGATCATGTCCGCTTCCGCCCCGCCGCTCGTCATCGTCGTCGGATCGGGTCTCGCGGGTCTCTCGGCGTCGTATGAGGCCCTGCAGCGCGGCGCGAATGTGAAGCTGCTCGACTCTGCGCCGAAGCCAGGCGGGAATAGCATCAAGGCGTCGTCGGGGATCAATGGGGCGGGCAGCCGGTTCCAGAAGGCGCTGGGGATCGACAAGGATGAGTCGTTCTATGAGGATACGGTGCGGTCGGCGGGGGTGCGGTTTAAGAAGGGTGGTGAGCTGGCGGTTGCCCGGGCTGGGCTTGTGGCGAAGCTGGTGAATGAGTCTGCTGGGGCGGTTGAGTGGCTTGCGGATGAGATTGGTGTTGATCTGAGTGTTGTCGCTGCACTTGGGGGCCATAGTGTTGCGAGGACGCATCGTGGCAGCGGGAAACTTCCTCCGGGCGCGGCGATCGTATCAGCGCTGCTCGCAAAGCTCAAGGCCAACGACAACTTCCATCTCCGGAGCTCTGCAAGGGTGACGTCCCTCATCACCGGCGACGCTGGGGCCGTGCAGGGCGTGCGGTACGAGTCCGACAGCGAGACGCACAGCTTGACAGGCATGGTGGTCTTTGCCTCGGGGGGGTTCGCCGGCGATGCCACGGGTCTCCTAGCACGCTACAGGCCGGACTTGAAAGGCATGCCCTCTACCAACGAGGAGCGGCCTGGGTCACACGACATCCTTTCCAGCGTCGGCGCGGAGCTGCTGGACATGGACAGCGTGCAGATTCATCCGACGGGGTTCGTGGATCCGGCCAACGCCAACGCAAAGCTCAAGTTCCTCGCTGCGGAGATGCTGCGCGGTCATGGCGGAATTCTCCTGTCCGCTGAAAGCTCGCGCTTCGTCGACGAGCTGGAGACGCGGGCGAATGTCAGCAAGGCCATCATGAACCTCCCCGGCGCAGAGGCAGACGGTGTGAAGCAGTGGAATATCACACTCCTTCTTGATTCCGGGGCAGCCAAGGCAGCAGCCTCCCACATCGGCTTCTACGAGTGGAAGGGCCTGCTGAAAAAAGTCGCTGTCAAGGACCTCTCACCAGAGATCATCGGCGCCGTCGACAAATACGCTGCCGCGGTACAGTCATCCGCACAGGATGAGTTTGGCCGGAGGACCTATGGCGAGTGGGAGCTGAAGCCGGGCGACGCGAACAGAGACGAGTTTGTGTACGTCGGGCGGGTGACGCCAATTGTGCACTTCACCATGGGCGGCGTGGCGATTGACGACAAGGCGCAGGTGCTGAGGAAGGGTGAGGATGGGAAACTGGTTCGCATCCCAGGCTTGTATGCTGCTGGCGAAATTACAGGGGGTGTTCACGGCGATAACAGGCTGGGAGGGTCGTCTCTGCTGGAGTGTGTTGTCTTTGGGCGTGCGGCGGGCGTTGAGGCAGCCCACGCGGCGGTTGAGTAGATGCGAGAGGATTTGATGTATGGGCTCAATTTATTTGCAAAGAGGGGTTATTTTCATGTATAGTAACGGTTCGTCTTCGAGTATGTCTGTTTCAGCTTGATCATTGACTGAATTTCGAGATGGTGCGGGACTGAAAAGCAAATGCGGGGGAGCTTCAGCGGGGTCGAGCCCTGGAAATCAAGAGCCGCGGCAATTCGTTGCCTTCGGTTCCACTGAGATCACTAATTAAAGCCAGCTCAAGCCCACTATAGCTCCAACAGCTCTCCCCAAGTCTCGCTTTTCTCTCTTTAACCTCTTCCTCCCTGACACCTTCGGCGTAGATAGCCTAGGTTGACGAACCTCGAGTACGGCTGCTACGCCGAGATCATGGGCCGCTGCTACTAGGCCGCGCAGACGATGAACTGCCACGCGCCTGAGACGGGAAACATCGAGCTTCTGGCTAAGTACTATAGTGCGGAGCAGAAGGAGAAGTGGCTGAGGCTGTTACTTGAGGGGATAAAGTCGTCGGCGTATAGGCTTACGTCTATGGAGTACTTGGTCACCATAACCCCTCTGTGAGATTTCAGTCTTCGATGAATTGTGCTAATTTCGCCGCTTAGTGCTCCGTTATGCCGTCATCGCCATACTTTTCTCTGTAGTACCTCGCGACCCTTTGAATAGCGTCGTCAGTGGGCACGACATCAAACCCATTGAAATTCAAACCTTTGATAAAATCAAAGCTTAGTGGTGTGGCGTAATCGTCTCGACTTGCCATCAGCTTGATGATGGCGGCCGCGTCCGGCATGTCAACATCCTTGTGCTCGCGACGCTCCGTTGCATAGGCGATTCGCCGCATCTTGCGCTCCAGTGCCCAATCAAGACGTGCTGCGAATATGACGAGGTTATCTGCCTCGTAGATAGTAATCCCCTGCTGCACAGACTCTAGGAAGAGAATCCTGCGCTTGTCCTGACGGACAAAGATGGTGAGCTGCTGATTAAGCCAGCCATTAAAGAGCCGGGCTATCAGGGCCGTTCTTGCAACGGCCTTGCTCCATTCTGCCGCGTACTCATCAGCTTCGGCCACCTGGGGATCAAGGATGCAGTCAATGTCGGTTGACGAAGTTCGGTTGCCGCAAAGCAGGACGGCGAGGGAGCCGCCGACGGAAATAAGCCGGATGGGGGCTACGCTCATAAGTATTTCGCTTCTCCCGATTTCTTCATTCAAGACATCAAGGCCTTGATTGATGGCACAGACGAAAGGCAGTAAGTTAATTCCGGCACCCACAGCATTAGGCGTTTGCTCATACCTCTTCGCATATCCTGACTCGTGAGGAGCCGAGAGCCCTCTGGTGGGCTTTCCATCACTGCCGCGGTTCTTTGCCGAGCTAATGCAAACTGACATCAAACTCTGGGATGACTAGGTAGGTATTCCAGATCAATGCGGTGGTGAGATTTGGTATGCTTCGCGCTGGAAATCAATCCCAGAGGCGCCAAAGATGCAACCTGCGCGGGGCAGTATGCTGTCAAAAATTTACCCATTCTTATTCCGCAAGGTGGTAAGATGATTGGTTGACCGCTCTGAGAGTGCACCCTATAATCACCAGGCAGCCGTTTTGTAGTCGCCGATAGTTGAAGCAGACACATACATGAGCAGGCACATACATCAACAGGCTACCTATACGCCGAGGCGAAATCGCGAAAGCCAAGTTGGCTCACTGTTAATTTGTTAGCAGCCTGTAAGGGGGGATAACTCGCCCAAATGTCGCGGACCCACTCACCACTCTCCCAACCACCAAGCCTATTTTATTCCTCGACATCTTTCAACAAAGCGGCAGCAAGTCACTTGTTATAGGCCCAAAGAGCCTGCTGTCGTCGCCAGAAGCCACACCCAACATGGAGTGGATTAGGAAGATGGCAGCGTATTTGTGGAATTTTCGCTACCTCCCCATGAAATACAGGTGGCCCTTGATCAAGCTACGACGCCTCCTATTCCCATCGGAGACGCCGCTCCACCTGCGTCACTCAGTTCGCTTCGCGCGCGCTCTTCGGCATCCCCCGCCAAAGAGCCCGGTACTCTTTATCCTAGGACTCTTGTGGCCGTTTCCGACCTGGAAGTTTGCCGCTGAGCTTCCGCTGCGGCCGCGGCTCATTGTCGAGAACCCGAAGCCGGTTCGCCTTAGGGGAGACGACCTGCACTTTCTTCGCATCATACCTCTCTGGAGCAGCCGCGATACGCCAGAGCGGGCTCTGTATCGCATCTATGAGGCGGTCTGCGCGGAAGACGGCGATCTTATCGCGTCTGAGATACAGTACTTTTGGTGCAAAACGAGCTGGGCAACTGCCAACATTGCTGACCCCGAATGCGAAGACCAAGAGCAGTACGCCGTCATGGCGGCAACGGCGGAAGCCATTGTTGAATGCTTCAACTGGAGGATAAAAATGGGCCTGCGGCGCGACGACCCCTTGTTTATGAATGCCTACAAGGAGCCGCGTCCTGTTCCTCCTGAAGGCTGTCCGTCATGGGCATTGACTATCGGACCGCTGCCAGAGAAATTGTCCCTCGGCACAGGTAGGACTTACTATGATAGTCCATTTCACCGACGCAACATTTATACATCTACCGGTGATTTCTACTCTGTATAACTACCAGGGCATTTGGGTCTAATTGAATACAACTCCGGACCAGCCGCCAAATAGTGCCTCGGTCAAAGTTGCCAACTAAAGTCGCTATTCTCAGAGCGATACGTCATCGTATCAGTGGAATATCGACACTGAGAAGAACCGGGTATAGAATGCGAACAAGGGCCTTGAAAGGAGCTGTCTTGTGGTGGCGACCAATGTGCACGCCGTTGAAAGGACAAAGGGCCCTGCCCAAGTTACAAAAAGACTGGCAGCGTAAGGAGCGAGGATACCAGCCATAGATTGCTCAACGAGTCAGGGGGGGGCAAGGAAAGAGAGCCTGAAGACTGGTACAGCTCGTCATCCCAGGGCAGTGATTACAGTGCAGACTGTTGCGATGGACTGGCAGTCATTTTCAAAAAATCCATCGACAAAGAACGGCATTACCTTCAAAGAAAGATCAAGACCATTCGGCGGCCAGGTGCAAGGCCATCAAACATATCACATGTCAAAAAACATGATTGAACAAGCATGTTCCCCCAATCATTCTGCCAACCACTAATGCGAAATGGTGAAGATGATTTCGACGTGTGCTAGATGACCAAGATGATAGTAATTCGGCAGTTGTCCGCTTTATCGCGCAGATCTAAGATGGTGCTTCCCCTGCATCTATCCCCGGGTTATACTGGAGACGCTTGGCCGCCACATCGCAATGATGTAGCATCCAAACCCCAAAATGAAAGAGTTGTAGCAAACAAATACAAAATCATTCTTGGTTGATTTTATTTATTTGCCAACTTGTATTAACGTGGTTGTTCTCTTATCTTCACGTGACCCTTGTCGCTTGAGCGGCGCATTGAACCGATCACGCCCGAAAAACGAGACAGCCACCAGTTGAATCCCCGTTACGCACTCTTCTGTCAACCTCATCCTTTGCCTCCCCCCCGTCCGCCCCTCCTGCCCGCAAACAGCAGCACTACTACTCACTTCTCCCATTCTGGACACTGTTCTCCGCATCATGGGACTGCTGCTGGCGCCATGATCCCCGGGCGCAGCAACGACGGGCACTCCTCCTCGATCCCGTCCTCACCCTACTATCCGATCCTCGCCCCCGGCGACTCCCGCAGCGGCATCCTCCCCGTCGTCCCGCCCGACAGCGACGAGTTCCCGAGCCGGGCGCCGCGCAGCAACGCCGCGACCGCGGCATCTGCGGCGGGCGTGCGGGCGCTGAGCGCGCAGCTCGTGGCCTTTTACTTTCGCGCGCCCGCCAAGGCCTTTTTCCGCACCCGCGTCGACTACCTCGCCTACGCGCGGACGATTCACAATGCGCACACCGAGGCCCTGATGCGCGCCGCGAGCGGCAGCAGCAGCAGCAGCTCGCGGTGGCGGACGCTGCTCCAGCAGTCGTGGCTGTGGGCGCGCGGCACCACGCCCGGCGTGCTCACGTCGGCCATTCGGCACGAGGGCTGGGGCATCATACCGCACCAGATCCTGCCGCCGCTGATTGCCAACGTGGGCGTCGGCGCCGTGCTGTACACGAGCTACCTGCACATACTCGGCCAGCTGCACGAGGGCAGCGGCAAGGCAACCAAGCGCGCGTACCCGCCGCCGCCGCCGGGCAGCACCTTTACGGCCGGCTTCCTCGCGGGCGCTCTGCAGAGCGTGGTCGCGGCGCCACTGGACGCGCTGCAGGCGCGCTACGACCACAAGGACTTGATGCGCAGCGACGGCAGCGGCAAGCCCCAGAGCATGTGGCGCTTTGGCGCCGAGAAGCTGCGCGAGATTGGCCTCCGCGGCATCTTTGCCGGCTGGGGCCTGTCGTTTGCCAAGGACAGCATGGGGTCGGCCGTCTTCTTCAGCGTCTTCGAGTACGTCAAGGCGCAGGGCTACTACCGCTTCGTGACGTGGTACTATGGCGGCCTCGGCAAGGACATTGTCGACCTGCTCGCCACGAAACGCCCGGCCGCCGCCGCGTCCGGCGACGAGGACGCTACGACCATTATCCGGCCGCACTACGCCATCGAGCCCATGTTTCTCCTCGCGGCCGGCATCAGCGCCTCGTTCACGCAGCAGGTCTTGCTGCACCCTCTCACGCACTTTCAGGTCAAGCACTGGGATCACCTCGAGGAGCTCGATGCCAAGGCGGAGCGTTATCGCGCCTCCGCCGCCGCCGCTGCCGCGCGCCCGGACAGCAGCAGCAGCAGATTGCCGCGGTTCCGCATGATGCGTGCGTACTACCGGGCTTACCAGGAAACGTTGGCCGGCTGCGCGGCCGAGGCCGCCGCGGACGGCGTGTCGCTGAGTCGCTGGCTGTACCGGGGCTTCTGGTGGAACGCGATCCGCCAAGTGCCAAGCACGAGTGCTGGCCTCATCATCTTTGAGCTTATCCGCAGAAAGTATGGATTCGGCGCCGACGAGGTGCGCATCACCAAGGACGGGTACGACATCCTGCTGCATTAGAGCGAGCATGGTATTGGCATGACGGAGTTTAGAAGCTGCATTATAGAGCTGGGCTGGACCATGGCCCTATATATATCCATTTACAAGTATATAGTATGTATTTTTAAAATATTAGACCAACGCGTTTACTTTACTGTGGGATCTTGGGGAAACTGTATCGAAAACAAGACGTTTGCTTCGCTTGCTTGCCGATGGTAGCATCGGGGTGGAGCTCCGGTGAACGGCGGCCAGCCACTTATTATACTCGGTGCAGTCAGCGACGATGCAGCACATCCCCTCTCACAAACAATTTGATCTCATTGATTGAAAGCTGGAAACCGACTGCGGCTTCTCCTTTTCATCTTTGAAATAAGTCCCAGTACTTGCCCCCCAGCAGCGCAGTCACAAAGCGCGCAATATGAAGCTTACACTCGTCTCGGCGCTCGGCATGAACACGGACACGGAGCACCTCGCGTACGTGCTCTACCCGGCCCGCGCCAGACGTCGCACGACGACGTGCGTGCCGCGGGGTCTTACCGCGACGGCCTGCGCAAGGGCAAAACCGCCCGCAAGACATGACGCGGGAGCACATGCGGACCTGGCCGCACCGGCAACGAGATTCTGGCCGCCATCCGCCGCCAGATGAAGCACGAGGGTCACGAGGGCAAGATTTACTGCCACGCGATTGAGTGACTGGGCCACTCTGCCGGTACAGTCATTGGTGCGTTTTTGCCTTGCTCGAATATTCTCTTCTCACTCTGCTAATCTTTTCTGGCATAGGCAAGGCATGACAAACTTGCAGCATCACGTCCCCATACTTGGCGATTTGCCTCTTCTCGCCAACACCCGGTACAGCGTCGAGCTGCGCGCCGACCACTTTGTGCCCGAGTTCAACGCCACGTTTAGTTTCCCGCTCGAGGAGGACGTCTACTGGACGCCCAAAGGCGGCTTTGAATGGGTCCATGGCCGCAAGGAACGATTTCACCTTGTTCTCACGCCTGGCTCTACGTCTAGCCAAGACGCATCGTCTGAAGAGTTGTGACATCATGTCAATCTCACAACAGATATTTGATACGAGAATTCACACACAAAAAAGGCAACATTTACGGTTCAGTGACTTTGTATTCACGCTGCTGTCCAACTTAGTTTCCCTCTCTCGCGAGCCACACCCCCATCGCTGTAACATGGCAAGTATAACGACCAAGACTGGTAAATAGCAGATTCAACAACAAAACAAAACCAGGGGAAACAATGCTGCGCAGAGTAAAATGAAAAGGAACCAAACACGACAAGACGGATAAATATAAGAAAACAAATAAATCATCCTCAACTCCTACAATTCTTACAAGTCAAGAAGAAAGGGAGACAACAGCGCAAAACACTCCGTTTGCACGCATTCCTTGTTCCCTTCCTTCGAAAATTTCCATCTCTTCGTTCGACACGAAGAGTGTACGACCGCACCATGTAACCGACCCCCCCTCCCTTTGCCGTTTCAATTCCGCCCTTGCCCTCGGCCGTCCGGTAAACTCCAAATCAGAGACCCATAAAACAAGACTAAAATCGTCGACGTAGATTGGCCATCATCCTCAAAATCATGTCAAGAAATCCATGTCTCCGCTTTAGGATCGCCGTGAGCCGCTGATGCTCTGCTCCCGATCTTGGTTGCTCTGCTTCTTCTCCTTGCGGGCCTTGATGACAAAATCGGCCATAATTTGAATGTGATCAGCAGGGAACCACCAGTTGGGAAACGCCGGAATCCGCTTAAGAGCCGCGCTGTCCATTGCACCCAGTACCTCGACAACCTCTAGCGTGTTGGTCGAGTACCAAATGTAGTCAATGACGCCGGAGAAGCCAGGCGTGTAATTTGTAAACGGCATCTCGTCAGCGGTTCCTCTTGTAGCGGCGTATGCATCACGTAGGCTGAAAGGATGCTCGATACCGTCGCGAGTGAAGCTTCCGTATACGTGCCCGGACAACTCTGGATGCTCAGGAGCCACACGACCCTTGGACATGAGGTCGAAGACGGACGAGTCTTCTGTCGAGTTGAAATCGCCACAGACGACAAGAGGAATCTCAGTGTTGCAGCGGTATTCTTGACTTGGTCCCACTTCATCTGCCCCAGCGTCACTGCCTTCCTCGCCAGGCGCAATAATCAACCTCTTGTCTGACTCTTTGCAGGGTGGCCACTGCGTGTACGAGTCTGCCATCTTCGTAATCTGCTCCATCAGAATACCAGTCTGGATAGCCTTGACATCGGCCAAGGTTGTTTCCCACGTAAGGTGGACGTCGACAAGGATAATCCGGGCACCTGTTCTGCGAGATTCGAAGAGGGTAATGACAGCGATATTGTCCTTGGGCATGACTCGATTGAAGACGTCATGCTCTCCTTTCATATCAGGGCGGTTGATAGCAATTGTTGCAAATTCGATAACCTGCTTGTCAAGAACTACCCACTTTCGCTGCTTGTAAAAGACTGCACATCCGTCGACCTGACTAGCATCCTTCTCCGACATGGTCTTGGCCCGCGTCTTGGGCCAGAAAATACCTCTATAGCCATCCGTGCTCAGCTGGGGACTCAGCTCATTTCGAAATGCTTCTCCGGACACTTCTTGCAGAGCCACAAAGTCGGCATCGCGGACGCGTATTTCTTTCAAGATGCATTCACGTCGGTAATCCCATTTTAGAGCTTTACTCGGCGTGTATCCGTAGATCTGCGGCGTCGCGTACTTGTCGCAAAGAATATTCCAAGAGAAAACCTTGACTCGCTCAAGGTTGGGCGAAACGTCCTCTTGAAGCATAATCGGCTCGCGGGGCTTGGGCTCGGGGGGTACTAGAAGCGAATTAGCATTGAGCACTGGCATCATTACATGTAAGTTATACCTGGCGCAGTTTCTCTGAAGAGACTGATTATGCTCTTTGTGCCCTTTTCGATAATCTCTTGCTTCAAGTTTTGGTCTAGAGGGTTGCCCTCGATGCCTAGTACGTCCAGCGAGTGTAGCGAGCCCAGTTCAAATGGCAGCTCTTGGATGCTATTGTTGAAGAGTAAGAGCTGCTTCAAAAATGTGCACATGCCCAGTTCAGGGGGGATCTCAGTCAACTGGTTGTAGGACACATCCAGGTGTTTTAATTGGCGGAGCTCGCCAATTTGTTTCGGTAGCCTGGAGAGCTTATTCGAGGCGATGTAGAGCTCACTCAAGAATTGGTATCGGAACAATTCTGGAGCGAGGTTGCGTAGACCTTGACCGCTCATGTCCATGTTGTGCCAGTCTTGTCGGGTTGTCTCTTTGCTGGCATCCCATGGTCGCCGTCTATCGGCGTCGTTTTCGCCGTCGGCTTGTGCCTTGCCGCTAGAGGGTGGCGGACCACCTATACCCTTATTTTCTGAGGCTTTTAGTCGTGCGTAATAATGGGGTTGTTGCTGGTCCGTCATGGCAGAGTGGGCGCGTTCAGACTCTTTGTGCAGCCGAAGCTGCTCCGCCCACATTTCGTTTTGCGGTACGGGCCCGGTACGAGACGCGGAGTGGCCGTTTGGAAGGCCCGAGTTGAATTGGGCCGAAGAGGAGAGAAGGCCGGATGGGAATGAGGAGTGGTGCCCTAGTCCGTTGGAGGTGGGAAGGCCATGGTCGTGCTGTAAGGCTTGATGATGTTGAGCCTGCGAAGGGTGTTGGTGCTGTGCATGCTGGTAATTGTAGAGCATGCCGGGCATTCCTCTACCAGCACCATTCAGCCGGGCGCTGTGGCCCTGCTGATGATTCTGCGAGTACATGCCGATGACAGATCGGTCTGTGTAAAATCGATTCGCTGGTTAAAATAAAATAGTCCCGGCGCGAGCTGTCGGCGGAAAGGCTGCACGACAGACTATTGGGACTCTTTAGTTTTTAGAATTTTCGAAAAGGCTAACCTGATGTCGGTAACCATTTGTCGCTGGAGACGCGTGGCGAGACGTTTACGATGTCGACGATGGGCGATATGTGATGCTTGTCGGCGGATAAGGAAAGTAGGACGATGAAGCTCGCATTTGCGCATGGGCTTGCGTCAATGAGAAAGCAGCGCGTACGCTTATCTAGGAGAGGACAAAGAATGGATCTTGCGGGAGGGCGCTGGCGGGCAAAGAGGCACCGGCGAGCAGAAGGAGGGCGGTAAGCTTGCTGGTCCCTTGCGAAAGCTCGGGTGGAGAAGCGCGCGCAGTCACCGTGACGCGGGAGCAAAATTCGGTTCTCTATCGTCGAGGAGCGGAGGTGCAAAGACAACAGCTCAGGCCGGCATGCTTCTGACTGCAGTCGCAAGAGTCAAGGGGGCGCCGAGGCGGGTGCTCTATTTAAGGGAGGCGAGGTCAGTTTGACGAGAGGCTGGACAGAGTTGCATCGGGGAGGACGAGGATGGGGGAACACAAGCGGGAGGCGGAAAGGATTGGCAAGTGGATTCACGCACAGCTAATGAATGTTTGCGACGGCGCTCAATTGTCGCTGGGGCGAGTAGCAGAGTGCGGTGCAGAAGAATGATAACGAATATCGAGGTCTAGTCAATGATTTGCGTCGTGTCGTGCTCCAAAGCGGCACATCAGAGCGTCAAACTGCGTTGGACGAGACGGGCAGCTGGGTCACGTGCTGCGTGCTCCGCACTGGCCGATCTTGGGCAAACCAGCGAATCAGATCACGTGGAACCTTGGTATTTGCGAACTGGCCACAAGGAGAGTTGTACATGTTTCAATCTTTGGGACGAGCCGAAATGAGAGTCGAGAACGGGTAAAAGAGGTGAATCGAAAGGGCGTCAGGATTCGTACATCTAAAAAATGGGCACCGTGTGTACATTGACTCATCTCGATCTACCAAATATGCGCAAGGCAGATCACTGCAGCTTCCAGCGCTATGACAGCGCCACCAGTAATACACCACCCAAAAGGCTCTATTCTGGTTTGGCTGAACAGGTCACGAGATGGCCGGGTGTACCGTCAAATACAGTAAACGCAACACGAAAGATCGGCTCTTTGGATGTGGTTGTGCACCGTACGTGATACAGGAAAATACCTCGTAAGACGGACGGCTCGCAACAGAAGCAAAGATGGTCAAGATTGAGGAAGAGAAGCAGGGCCGAGCAAGGCACGGCGCGATCGAGGTTCGAATAATAGATAGTCTGCAGGCCTGCTTGGCGGGATCGTGAAAGTGATGCATACATACCTATTACTACCTTTAGTAATATGACCAGTAGGAAGGTATGCCGCGGGCTAGGCCGTGCCTAGCCGTGATAGAAGAATGGTGCACCCGGCTTTATAGGTGTAACTAGGTAACAACCATGGCAGAGTTGTTATTGCGAATCCATTTGCCTCGTGGAAGGACTTTGGCCTACAGATGTAAATACCTAGTTGACGGCCCAATAATGGCAGTACTGCCACTATGAGCCCGCCTGCGGCCAGCACGTCACAGAAACTTGTCTTGATTAAAAAGCAATATGAAGATTTAATATCACAATAAAAGTATTTTCGAAAGCTTGCTAACTAAGGTATTTTAGTAGTATTGTATTAACAAGTTACCACTTATATTGGAAGGACTTCCACCGCTAGGCGAGAAGCGTGGTTGATCTTGATCACAATGAGGCAGCATATGCGCTGGAGAAGAGCAGAGCATTGGCGGCGAGCCAAGACATACAGGTCGGGTACAATCAGTCCTGTTACCGGTACGCTGTTTGGAGTGTAGTATAGATCAATCCATCGACTTCGAAGACCCGGGGAGAAGCTGTGGACGGAATCACCAAGGCGGAAAAAGCATGCGACAAAACTTGCTGTGCAAGCCCTGGAACCGTACCTGGAAAGCGCCAAGGCTGGAAAGAGGAAGAAAGAGAGTGGAGGCAACGAGACCGGCTTAGATTGGCCGCAGAACGGAAGAGCTCGCCCAGCATCCGTTCCACGTCTTGGCACAACATCGGGACGATCGCGGCGCCGTCTCGATAGACGGAGGACGACATCACAATACATAAGAGCAAACGTGCATAAATGACGAAAAAAAAAGTCAAGTGGAGAACTTCATAAAACGACTAAGCATTTCAGTCCGTCCTCGGTTTCAAGATTGCTGCAATAGCCTACTGCCCATTTTTCTCTCTCGCAACTTGCACCGCCGCTGCAATTGGACTATCCGTTGCCAAGTCTTCAATCGTGGATCTAATGGTCAAATCCGCACCACCGGCATCGAAGGGCAAGCAATAGCAAGGTCAAAATTCAACAATTTTAAATCTCATATTAATGGTTCAGTATACTCTAAATCAACGCAACACTACGATGGATTAGAATGTCTACGGAAGCAAGAAGATCCGTTGGGCCGTGTGACACAATACAAGTACGATAGCTTTGGTCGCATGAACCAGACGAATCGAACAGCCGGACAGACACTTAGAGAAATGGTAACAACATGGACGGGTATTACCGTCAGAGCAAGACTGGCGCGAAAAGTTGCCATCCAGGTCATATCATGCGAAAATACGAGCACCGCTGACGAGCGTAGGGCGTAGAACGGCTAGAGTCTATTCAGACTCGATTGAGGGATTGACCAGAATATGCTTGGAACGGTCAAACTCCCGCGTTTTGCGCCGGTAACTACTCAATGCTTATTTCCGCCATCTCCCGCTGTGTGCTCCGGGATCTGTAAGTTACGCCACTGTTGAGAGGGAGGGAGGGGGGTTCTGCTCCAGGGTTACAACAAACCACTTGGAATCTGCCTTATTTGATATGTATTTGGCGGAACTGTCTCCTGAAATCCGAGTCAAGTTTTACCTATTCTTATCAGCAGACGTCTCTGGTCTTGCTTTGACTGGCATCACCAAGGGGTAGACGTCAGTAGCGCACCGATTGCTGTCGGCATAGAGCAGGCAAGTGGCGTTCTATTTGCTTGATAACTGCCATCAAATGTTAGTCATTGACACGCTCGAGGCCCGACCGTTGACCGGGCTAATATACTCAGCCAGCGCATGCGATGCGCGACATGATTGATTCTATGCCGCGCCCGACCCTACAATGCACACAGCCTTGTTCCTAGCCCGACCGTCGTTGCCTTTGCGGTCCTCTACTCAACGCATCCTGTTGAAAAGTAATGAGGCGATGTTCACGCTGTGGAAAAGCCGCACCGCTTGCGTGACAAAAGGGTAGCTTGACGGATGAATATAAGTAGGTCGAGTCTTTCGCAACTGTGGAGGAGGGGGGAATCTATAACTTGTTCTTGGTATAGACAACAGCTCTCCATGCAGTCTATGTTTTTACCCTGTCTTTTGCTGAATACACCATTATTCTAAAAACAGGCCTCTTTCAGCCACCAGAACAACAGCCCAAGCCCCATCGACATGAGCCGAACGAGGTCGCTTGGGACTGCGGTCACATAATCTGGTCTTTCGAGCAACCGATCCTTGACGATGAGCACTTTTGATGATTGTCAGATATCAGTAGATAAAGATGAACTATGCTCCATAAGCTCTCTGGCATGATGTATGACACGCGTTTTGCACGGGAATAAGTACGAGCCATGCCTCAGACGTAGTTCGGGCTGTGTAGTATGGTATTGTAAGCGATGCCGCTGTGCAGCAGTGCGCATAATCGCATAGGGAATTTTGCAAATTCATGGACTAGATAATTGACCTGTGAAAGAGGCTCACGACATCAAATCCAGGAGATTGTCTGGTAGTGAAAAATAGTCATCTTGCAACAGAGGCGGGCACTCAAAGTATGCGAGCCATTGCTGGAAGCAGGAGAGGCTACTGCGTACAATGCCATGGCAATTTCCAATGAAGAAGAGCATTGCGTCTCATTTACGTCAAATTTGATTCTTGCGCTATACAGCCACCGAGCCTATAACAAGAGGCAGGTAGCCTGGTCACGGCACAAAACACCCGAAGAGGGGTGCCACTCTCCATGATTTTCGACGAGAGGTTTGGTGTATGGAGATGGCCAAGGCTTGATTCAAGTGTTTGTACTCCGTACACACGATCCAGGCCGCATGCAGTGGTGCGGCTTGGCGCAACGCGAGGAAATCTCCACCGGCCGGAATAGGCATGTCGCAGTTGTCCGAGTGGCGCTGGGGCGAGACGTACAGGCTTTAGATTCTGGAGCGCAAAAAGCGCAGACATTCTTCTTTTTGCCGAACATGTTGCAGCGTCTTTTGTAGCCCGGTGGCCCCGACACTACAGCAAGGTGTGGTGGTCGGCCGACAAAGACTCTGCAGCGAGGCGGAAACCACGTTCTTCAACACAGCGGGCGGGGGTCAAAGAAGACGAACTGCAGCTGAAGAAAGCCTCCATGTGGGCCGCAGAAACCTAGGGTCCAGCGATCGTCAGAGCCAGTTGAGCGAGTTGCGAGTCTGTAATGGTCGATGGCGAATACGCAGCTCGTCAGAGAGGACTTAGCGGACGACGCCGAGGCTTTGAGTCGGCGGGCTGTGGAGGGGAGGGGTTTGAATCCTTCTTTCATGTAGTAGGGCTGTGATGGGCCGGTGTGTTATCGTCGAGGCTGCTTTGCTCGAAAGTCTACCGTAACATCGGGCTGAAGCAATAGGACTAATGCGTGTCTATCGAAACACGAGCGCCCTTGGGTTGAGCGAGATGTATATTTGGCATGTGGGCAATCACAGGCGGGGGTTTAAAGAGGTGCAGCATTGCAGACAGATTTTGTTGGGTAATCGAGGGCAGCTCGAGCTGTCGCGGGTAAGGAATGTCGCGATAATGGAGACTAGACAGTATTGATGGCGGGGGGCGCCGGGATGAATAGGCCTAGCTGGTCGGTGTCGTTGATTGTTGATGGTGAGGAGGGCTGGTCGAAGGAAGACAGGCCCCCAGCAAACCGCGCTATCTAATTAGGTGGCGCCGCCGTGGCGGCCATTTTATATCGTGTGCCCACCAAAGCTGATGCTGGGCCTGGTCTCGTCTCCCCGCGTTGGCCCGCACGCCACTCCTGCGAGGCAAAAGAAAAAAAAGAATTAATAAGAAGCGCCTAGCATCCTCTTTTTTTTTTGGAGTAGTTTGCGTTGAGGTATCAGAGGCGCTTTCTTCTTCTTGTTGGTGCGTCTCTGTTTGCAACGCCGATTCCTTGCGCTCCTATCGGTTTTGCACCGAGTATTGCTAGGGGCACAGTTGCATTTTGCTAGGGACACAGGAGCACGTGACGCTCTACTAGCGATTTTCAGGAGGTACCTCTATTTTTATGTGCACGCACATATAAATATAAGTATCTTTAAAAAATAGGCTATATTTGCATTTTCTAGCTACTGCCGCCACTAACACCACCTTCCCCGCGCCGCCGCCGCCGCCGCCGTTAATTAAAGCTCTCAACACTCGCTAATTCGCTCAAAAAACGCATTTTCGCTGTTTTTGACGATTGTGCACACATCGGAGCCGGATCAACGATTCTTCCGCGCCAATTCCTGCCGCAACCACAACCATAACCCCTGCCGGCGCCGGCGCTGTGTAGTGTTCGTGTCGGCGCTGGCGCCGGCGCTGGCGAGGTCGCCCTAACCAGCCAGTTCGGCTTGTGTTCTTGTGCGACGAACGCTTGAACGAAGCGGCCGCGTGCTCTGTCGAGAAGAGCGCCCTAATTGCGGCAATAGGAGGGCTTTATGACGGTTCGATAGGTGCCGCCATTCCAGCCAGCGTCAACGAAGCTAGAATGTTAATCTTGTTAACGGGTGATGAAGGAGGGAAAAAGGGGAAAAAGGAGAAAAACACGATACGGTAAGTCTAAAAGAGTACATAGATTATAGTGTGCGTGCACGCAAAAATAGAGGTACCGCGCTAGTGTGGTGCTGGTGGAGCGTCACGTGCTCCTGTGTCCCTAGCAAAATGCAACTGTGCCCCTAGCAATACTCTTTGCACCTCTCTAACTACCACATCGCCGCCGCCGCCGCCGACGCCCCCTTTGCCCTCGATATAGATATGACATGCAATTATCAGTTATTAGGCAACTAAAAGATCCGAGGCTAATTACTGCAACTTTGGCTGGCAACTCCAGCTGGACCCTGGTTTTCGCGCATCGCCAAGGGTCTGTGCGAGCCCGCCGCCCGCCCATCAGCCTGCACGGTGGCTCGGTCAGTGTGGGAAGAAAAAGGAAAAAGAATCGGACTTGTCGACGGTCGTCTATGAGATGGTTGGATGAGTCGGAGACAAGGAGCAGCGATATACGGTGGCAGACTGCAGTAGGACCAACGCAGCATCGACACCTGCTACGACAGATATCGCTACGACAGGTCACTCTCTCGGCTCGACAAGACGGTAGACCACAACAGCAACTCGGCCGCAGTCATCTTGGAACCCGATCCGACCACTCCTTGTCCCCGGTCTGGTTTTCTCCGGGCAGCTCCCGTCCCCTGCAAAGGAGACGAGAGAGGGCAGAAAAGAGGGCAGCGGGGTTTCTTGTGCAGCTGCAATCGGACAATTTTTCAGCGGCCTGCACCGCGCTGGAACCGCTAAAGAGCCAAGCTTTTTGGCCACTGCGGTCCTTTGTGGTGCCCTCTGGCCTCTGTGATCCGTTGTGATCCGCTGTGATCCGCTGTGGCTCCAACACGTTGCCACTGTGAACGGCCCTGTATTATCTGGTTTCCAGCTCACCAGTACTATCTGCCCTCCATTCATTGCACTGCAACTGCCCCTTTAGCGGGTCTACGGCCCCCTCCCCCGAACCCCCCGCTCTCTCACGCCCATCTCCCAACCCAAAACATCAACGGCCCGCTGTAAATACAGCAGTCACAGCGCCCGCCATGTACACTCCAATGATGACCCCCTCGCTCCTTGGCCGAGGTATGCTGCCATATATCCCGAATTCGCAGCCGCCATCGTCGCGCCGCAGAAAGATATCCTCCGACGCCGACGGCGAATCCCTCTCACAGTCCACCTCCAGGAGCTCCGAGGCCTCGAGCGACGGTGAACCATCATCGCCGACTTGTCAGCGCACGCCGTTGAAGTCGGTCCGCCCCGCACAAGCCGCTGCCGTGGGGCCTGACCTCGACCATTACCATCACCACCATCACCAACGGCGCACTCAACGCAGGAGCAAAAAGCAACACCACGACCAGGAAGCCGCTGCTCCTCGCAGAAGCGGTAGCACCAACATCTATAGCAACATCAATGACATCAATCATACCGGCCGCGGCACAGACACGCTTGCAGCCGCGTCACCGTCAACTGGAGCCGTCTCCTCCTCGCACGCTAAAACCACCCCACCTCGTCCGCAACATTACAACCACCACCAACACGCTCAAAAGCCTTGCCTGTCCGCCTCCTCTCCTCCCTTGTCGCCCGCCTCTTCTCCCAAGCACGTCGCGCACCACGGCGCCTTGAAGCGTGCCTCGCACTCCTTCATCTCCCGCGGCAAGCACAATCACCACCACAATCACCACCCCGACAGCCATCCTCTGACGCCCGACTCCAAGCATGCCCATGCCCATGCCCGGCACAGTTCCTCTTGGTCGCCCCGGTCCCCCGCCGCAGCGTACATGAATGGCGCCGCGTCGCCTCCCGCCCACGACATTTCTTCACGCTCTGCCGCTGCCGCCGCCATGTCCTCGTCGGCCGACACCTCGTCCAGCTCCCGCGAGAACCTCCTAACCTCCAAGCCCTTTGTCCTCCGCAATGGCCGCGCCTACCTCAACGACACAAGCCTACCGTACCCGCTTCCTGCTGACCTGACCGAGCTGCACCGCCAGTCCATGCGCACCCTGCTGCTTATCCAGGTCTTTGGCGGGCCCGTCTGCTCCCCCGTCTTCTCCAGGCGGCCGCCCCGGCGCGTCCTTGAGATTGGCTGCGGCTCCGGCTTCTGGTCCATGATGTGCCATCGCTACTTCAAATCCCGCGGCCACAACAACATTTCCTTTACCGGCGTCGACATTGCCCCGCTCGCCCCGAACACCGGCACCACGACCACTACTGCTTCAGCGGTGGGATCCCCCACTGCCGCCTCCGCTGCCGCTGACGCCGCCAAGCCCGATCCCGAAATGAACTGGCACTTCCTCAGCCACGACCTGCGCCAGCTGCCCTGGCCAATGGACAGCGAGCAGTTTGACCTCGTCATGGTCAAGGACATGAGCCTGGTTATGACCAACCTGCAGCACCAACACTTTGTCGACGAGTACATTCGCCTCCTGCGGCCCGGCGGCGTCCTCGAGATCTGGGAGTCGGACCACCTCATCCGTATGCTGCGCCCGCACGTTCCCGACGTCCACCTCGACGACGCCGAGGACCAGGAGGCCGCCGCCAGCCTCGGCGCCTACGTCATGAACGCCAACACGCCGCTCTCGGCGCCCCTCAACACCTTTCTCGTCGAGTATAATCAGTGGCTTTCGCGCGCCCTCGAGGCCCGCGACCTCACCGCCGTGCCCTGCACCCTCATCGGCCCGGCGCTGCTCCAGGAGTCGGAGACGCTGACCGACGTGCGCTCGCGGCGCCTGGCCATTCCCCTCAGCGAGGTACGCTGGGAGCGCGAGGGCGTCGGCGGCGTCGTCGTCACCAAAGACGGTGGCGGCTCTACCAAGGACAGGGACGCCGCCCCCGCGCCGCCCAAGACTGAGAGCCGCGTACTGTCGCCCGGCCAGGAGGCGCTTCGCCAGACGGCGTTGCTGACCGTCGTGCAGCAGGTCCAGGCCCTCGAGCCCATTCTGCGCGAGGTCTCGGGCAAGAGCCAGGACGAGTGGGACGTCTGGATGGGCAAGATGATGGGCGATTTGATGAGCGACAGCGGCACGAGCTGGGGAGAGTGTCTAGAGGTGGGCGCGTGGTCTGCTACGAAGCGGAGTTGATGAGTAGCTGAACCAGGGCGCGTCAGCTGCGTCAGCTGCGTCAGCGGCTGTTTATTTTACAAGATGATGAAATTGTATGGAACGCAATAGAACTGTTTTGTATAAGCATCTCACCAACGGCTCATGCCGTGTTTTTCTTGGATTTAGTCAAGAAGCTATCAAATGCAAAAGTAAAAATTTATTCCATTTTATTATGTTGCGTCAAAATACATTAGTAGTTGATAAATCGGTTATGCGCCTGGTACATATCGTTTTCGCAATGTGCGATATCGTTTCAAATAATATCTACAAAATGGTTAGAATGCTGCGCCCGTGGTTAAGGTGAGTATTGGCATCATACAAAGCTTCAATTTCTAATCGGTGTTAGCCTCTTGTTTTTTCCCACCCTTTACAGCGCCCCCCCCCCTTAAAAAAACGCACCTTTTTTTACGTATTCGGCCTGTTTGATGCCCTGCCGAATCTTGTCCTCGTCGCGCTCGCCCGCGTTGGCCATGAATGCCTTGTGCAGACGCGGCTGAAAGTAGCCATACCCTAGCGGGTACTCGCGTCCCAGGTACAGCAGCTCTGTAGAGGAGGGTTAGTAGGGCAATGGAGGGAAGGGTTGGTGGGTTGACCTTTGTATATAGATATGACTTGGTGGCGGAGAGAAGGTGGCATGGCGGTGGTAAGTGGCGAAGGAAGAGGAAGAAGAAGAGGAGAGAATCATGGGATGAATTGTGACGAGGTGAATGTGGAGATGGCATCGACAGCCGGCGCTAGAGATCCGTCGAGGTCGATTAAGTGTGCCAATGCTATGTATTCAAGAGAAGAAGAAAAATGGCTTGGCGTGGGATGCTCAATTTCCTAGGCTTTGGTACTGAGAAATTTTGCAAAGAAAGCAATCCAAAGGAATAAACAAAATTTTTACACTTTATTCGTGCAGTGATCTCAAGTCACCATGTTGAGGCTCAACGGCACTCGCAGGGCCGACTTGAAGGACATGAACGAATTGGGCTTTGAAGAATAGAATGATTCGGCTTTTGGGTTATGTGCTACCGTAGCATAGCAAACGTTAGCTGACTCCAAGTCAGTGTGGTCAATTCATAGCAGAGACGCATCGCCGTCTGCCTCTGTAAAGAGATGCTCCGTTTGCTATGATCAAGTATAACAGCGGCTGTGGAGTATCGATAGGTGGTGTCTAGCTATCACAGCAGTCGCAATTTTCCTTGGAAATTTACAATCAAGAGAGCCCGGAGTATACAAGCCTGTATAGTGTAGAGCTGTCCAGTTGCGGAACGAGGCTCATTACATATCCGGGCAATTGGCGGCGACGATGCAAGGCAAAAAGACGAAGACTCGGTGGTGGGTGGTGATGTTGTGCCACAATGGTGAACCAATGTAGTTATGAATATAAGGCCTGATAAATCACCAAGTAAGTAGTGGTGCCACCTTTTGCTTTTGCGCGACAGTAGCAGCCCTGCCGATAAACCGTGAACTGGACCGAATAACGAATAATGGATGGGGGCCATGCCAAGATGGTTGACGGATAGTAATGATGAAAACTGCAGTAATAAAAGCGATAGTGCGAGCAGTACAATAAGAGAAATAAAAAGGGTATTCAATACTAGGGCCCAGTTTCAAATTTTAAAATGCTCATCAATCCTGAATCTAGTCCTCCCCAGATCCTCACCACGCGCAAACGCCACCCACAGCTTCTTGACCTCTGCGCCAACATTCGTCACCAATGCCTCCGCGTCACTCCCTTTGAGCATCGGCGCATCCTTCCAGGCGTCCCAGCCGCCTAGTATAAACGCCATCTCCATCGTATGCGCCGCCTTGAACGGGCTCCCCGCCGGCGCGACCGCCAGCTCGTAGAACCAGGGATCCCCGCCGCCCGCGGCGCGCGCTTGCTCCCACAGCCTGTCCGCGTCGTCCTGGAACCACGACCTGCTGATGAAGTCGACCACGCTCGCCGCCGTCGTCGTCGGGATGGCTGGCCGCGCGTCGGGATGTATGCCGTTGAAGATGGCCTCAAAGGCGACGCCCTCGTCGCGGCAGTAGCCGATGAATAGGGGAATGCGTGCCAGGGCGCGCTGCACGCGAGCGGTGAATTCGGACTCGCTGATGCAGAGCGGCGCGTGGCCGAGTGTAGGCGCAAACGGCATCAACAGGGCCGCGAAGCCGCGCGACGCGAGCGCCAGCTGCTTCTGCACCTGCAACAGCGCGGCCGGTGTCGCCGTCTCGGCAGGGTAGTCGCTGCCGCCGAGCGCGTCTTGCGCAGCGTTGTCGAGCGCTTCCACCATGGCTCCGCGGTCCATGCGGCGGACGCCGAGAGGGGCGCTCTGCAAAATGGCGCGCTGGAACAGGGTCTCGCCGCCGCCGCCGTCGGCCGCGAATAGGCAGTAGATGGAGTCGCTGCCCGCGGAGGCGCCCGCGAGGGTGATTTGCTGGGCGTCGCCGCCGAAGCTGCCGACGTTGTCGCGGATCCAGCGCAGCGCCGCCATCTGGTCGAGCAGGCCCAGGTTGCCCGGCGCGGTGCCCTGGATGGGCTGGTACCCCAGGATCCCGAGTCGATGGGTGATGCCGACGTGGACGACGCCGGCGGCCGCCAAGCCGGCGCCGCTGTAGACGTCGAGATCGCCGCCGCCGGACGTGTAGCCCCCTCCGTGGAGGAACGCAATGACGGGCAGGAGCGGCGTTTCTTCGGGGTTTGTTGCGGGCGCGCAGACGCTGACGTGCAGACAGTCCTCACTCATGGCGTGGCCAGCGGTGATGGGGCCGTTGAGCGCCTCGAGACGAGACGGCAGCTGAGGGCATATCGACGCCGGGCCCGTACAGTCCACGATACCGGCCCACGGCTCTATAGGCTGCGGGGGTTGGAAACGGGTCGCTTTGGCATAGCGCACGCCGCGGGCGCGAATTATGTCGCCTTGCTTTGAGGCATAAATGGCGCCGTCTCGAAGCTGGATCCGGATCTTGGAACAATCTGCCATGGCTGGCGATGGGCGTATCCGACAACAGGTCCGGGCAGGACAGCCCGATGAACTCAAAGCTGGAGAGTTTATGAGAGATGTGATTTAGTATGATGATTTTAGAGCAAGGTCCGCTGCAGTTGGAACTCGGAGCGAGCCTGTGGAGAAATCGGGATATCGGCATCTTAGCGCTGATCGTGCGGGATGATCGATCTAATCTTTTGCAGTGCTGATCTTTGCAGTGCTACAATTATATCATCAGATCCTTATCCTGCCCCCGCAACTACTGTAGGTTTGCTTTTATAAATGCGACAATGTCGTCTACGCCTTGCGGTTCGTTAACCCAGTGTCCACCATCCTTGTACTCGTGCCACTCCACGTCAAGTCCAAGAGCTGTCAAGACAGTCTTCATGCGTTGACCGTTTGCAATCGGGACAACGTCGTCGTCTGATGCGTGCTCTAGCAATACACGTGTGTCTTTGATCTGGCTGGGCAGCGGCTCCGCGATGAATCTCTCGGTCTCGGGACGATACAAGCATTGGACCGAGGAGAAAAGTGAAGCCTCTTCCGACTTGTGCTCCGTGATGGCGGCCTCGACTTGGGACGAAAAAGGGAGCCAGCTGCACAAGCCAATGAGGCCGGCAAAACCCCCCCGGCCTCGGGCAAGCAAAACAGACAGCGCGGTGGCGAATCCTTGGCTGATTCCGCAGAGAAAGATTTTGCTCCTCGAGATGAGCTTTTCCTCCTCGTCAATGATTGCGAGCACCGTCTGGATGCTGCGGTGCAAGCCGCTGCGCTGGATTTCGCTCCTCACTTCAGGGTCCTCAACAGCCCACATGTCAAACCACTGCGACAGGTCCGTGTGGAAGCGCTGTGAGCGCAAGATGGGTGCGGCTGGGAAAACCCAGCGAGCGGCGGGGAGCAGGCCAGGCAAGGTGCGGTCGTTTGGCGGGCTGGCCGAGTCCATGCGGCCTGACTGGCTTGCCGAGCCAGTGCTGGCTTCGCTCTCGAATAGCTCTGCGGCAAACTCTTGGGCGTTGCTGTCCCGGCCGTGTAAGAAAATGAAGGTGCATGCGTGGGTTTGGCCTTCTGCCGGACCGTGGACGTGTTTGTGTTTGGCTTCATTTAGGCTGACGGGGGATGTGCTGATGCAGGTTTGCTGGCGAGGCAAGAAAGAATAATAACTGGCAGAGTCGACACGGGAGTATCTGACGAAACGCCACTCAATTCTCGAATCTATCTGTATTATGGGGTGTTGGAGGTATTTTAAAGAGTATTGCTATTCGCGCGGAGCTATTTTGCTATTCCCGCGGAGTTTAAATACAGCCAGTGTTGAAGCCGTGGTAGGAGTAGCATGTGTGGGCCACAGCAGCCAGTAAGGCACTGTGGTTTTAGCCACCAATCAGAAACCTGTAAGGGGAAAAGGTAC
>JAEIJG010000520.1:0-25262 GCA_037289395.1 Beauveria scarabaeidicola
TCCTTAAGCTAGGTTATTAGCTAATTATAACCCTTATAGGTTTTAATATTAATAAGACCCTAGTAGAAATTAATAATAGAATTCTAATTAGTTAAGCTAGTAACCTAGAATAAGAATATTTTAAAGTAATTAGTTTTATATATATTATTAAGCCTAATAATATAAGGGAAATAATATTATATTTCTTAGTACTAGGGATAAGTCTAAAATATAGTAATTAGGGTATTATTATTATATTTAATAGTATAGTAGTAGTTATTTTATTATAGAATTTATATCTATTATTAGGTTAAGGTTAGGCTATTTAAATTCTTAATTTTAATCTTCTAATAGTTATTATATATATCTTTATTAATAAAAAAGGGCTATAGTTTAGGGTATATTTTATAGAGGATATTACTAAGCTCCTAGGCAGGTAGAGCCTTTAGTAAAGATAGGTTTCTCTTAAGCTTCTTTTATTTAGTTATTTAGTGGTAAAGAATTAGGTAGCTTAAAAGGTAAAAAGAGGGAGGGTAATTATATATACTATAAGCTATCTTATATATCTACTTACTACCTAAAGTAGTGGTTATTTTAATATTAATTTTAAATATATAATTAACTTTTTAAGAACTAATCTTTTAAAGCCCTAAAGCTTATAAAGGCTAGTAATAACCTTTATTATAAATAATTTAGTAATATATAGTTATATAGCTACTATTAGGTTAATACTTACTAGAAGAGCTACTCTTAATAACTATAGTGCTATTTAATTAATAAAAATTCTATAAAAAAGTAAAGAGATTATATAAAGAATTAAAGAATAGCATTAATAATAGTAATAAAGGAATTTAAGGCTAATTATTATCTTCTAATATTATTATAATATTATTTAGGGGGAAAGGAGGTAGGAATAATAATTATAGGTTAATGTAAATAAGAATATTAAAATTCTAGCTATTTAGGTAATCTTTTTTAGGTATATCACCTTTTATGTGTATGCACGCTAAAATAGAGGTACCACGCTAGTGCGGGTGAAACCGGGGGGGCTGGCGGCGCACGTGACACCGCACAAATAACAAAACAGCACCGCACAAATAGCAATACTCTAGTTTATTACTCAAAACCCCGGAAAGTATACCACGTGGCGGCAACGCCCTGCTACCGCCCAGTGAACCCTATCTTTTATTTCTATTTTTTTTTCTACGTGGATAATCTGGTTAGCTTTGTCCCCCGTATATTGCAAACAAGCGCGGCGACGTCACCAGCACTAGCATCATTTGTGTGCGCTTCAGCAGCATCTCTCAGCTCGTCGTCCCCAATCCCTCTGGCTATTTTCATCATCTTCTCTTTCGGTTGGCAACTAGTTACCCCATTCACGCCCTCACGCCTTGATTACACCGCCCCCGCCCCCCTCCACCATGGACTTTACGCCACAAGTCGACGCCGTGTCCCGCTCCGTCTTCAAAGACCGTCGTCACGCTCGCCAGCGGCAAGCCCTCACGCACCATCCGCCTGCGCCAGTCAACATCATCATCATCATCATCATCATCATCACCCTCCGACGGTGACGGCAAGATGGTGGTCGAGCTGCTGCACACGTTTCCCCGTCGACGCCTACTGGGAAAAGTACGGCGCGGGCGCGAGCGGCGTCGGACGAGGGTGGGTGAGAAGTGGCGAGAGGCGGCGGTGCATGGCGGCGAGCACGAGGCGTGGACGAAGCAGGCGGGCGACAGGGCGACAGCGTTTTACGCTCCTAAATAGGAAGCTAGCTCGTCAAAGTCAGGACCAGCTTCCCCCCCCCTTCCCCCGCCTTTTTTTTTGCATTTTCTTTTAGTTAGATTTTCTGCGTGAAAAAAATATCTTTCTGTGGCCATGTTCTAACGATGATAATACACGATTACGTCATTTGCATCATTTGCGGACGCAGCTCTCGACTAAGCCGTTTAGCTAGCATACCATACTACAAAGAATAAGAATAGGAAGTAAACTAAAAGAGAAACCAGCAAACTTAAATAATCAAGCCATGAGTGCAATAACGTCTTTCCCCATCACTATCTAAGAGCAGGCTATAGCTTACAACGCTCTCCATGGTGGGGTCCGCCAGAGCTGCCAAAGCAAAGACCCCTCTACCTCGGGCCAGGCCAGGCCCCAGAAAGCCCATTTAACACGGGGGGGCAAAGCTTCCAGCAAGCTCATCTCCTCCACCAGGCAGCACGTCTTGTCTTAACCTTATAATTTCGCCATTCAAATAGACACATTTTCCGACCCAAACCCATCACCCCGTCTCCTCTTTCCACAAACCTGTACCCCGCATCAATGACTCCCACACCCAGCCCGCCGCCCCCGGCGCTGCTGCTGCTCCCGCCCCCTCCCTCGCCGAGCACCCGCCTCGCCCTCAACAGCCTCTACCACGCACCCCTCTCCGCCGTCCTCGCCGCCCTCGCCGCGCAGTCCCGCCAGACGCGCAGTCCCGTGCTTCTCCTCATCGCCGTCGCCGCGCCCGTCCTGACCCGCGACCCTCGCACCGGCGGCGACGGCACGTCCGTCGTGCCCTGGCGCGCCGCGCAGTCGCTCCTCGCGGGCGTCTACTCCATCATCGCCGCGCTGTGCGCTGAGCAGGGCGTCCAGACGGACCTGGGATCCGCGCCGACGGCGACGGCCGGCAGCGTCGACGCGCGCGTCGTGCTGGTCGACCACGTGCGCGGGCGCTCGTACCGCCGCGCGCCGGACGGATCCTACCAGGCGTACAACGGCACCGCGGTGCTGGATCTCGCGGGCTTTGCGACGACGGTGACGGGGCCCTGGGATAAGATTTTTCACCCGAGCAGCGAGTCGGGGTACGAGCTGCTGAAAGCGTACTTGCTGCTCGCAGAGGACAGGCAGGTCCTCAAGCAGGGCCAGCTGGTTCCCGTGCCGGGCGGCATCAGCATCTCCCCCGCCGCGGGCGCGACGACGATGACGACGACGGACAAAGAAGCAGACGGGGAGGTGGACACACAGGACAAAAGCTACGACACCGTCATTCTCGGTGGCACGTTTGACCACCTCCACCCGGGCCACAAGCTGCTCCTCCACGGCGCCGTGCTGCTCCTACAGCTGCCCAAGCCAGGTCAAACGTCCTCGCCGAGCACCCTCATCATCGGCGTCTCCGGGGACCCCATGCTGCAGAACAAAAAGTTTGCCGACGAGCTCGAGAGCTGGGACACGCGGTCCCGGAGCGTCCTCGCCTTTCTCGCCAGCACCCTGCACGTGTCCCCGCCTGGGGAAGCCATCGCCACCGCCGTCGCCGCCGCCGCCGCCACGCCGTCGAGCTACCGCGTGGAGCGCGTCGCCGCGGGTCCCTCGGGCGGGCCGGAGCTGCAGGCCGTGTACGCCGACGGCGCGGTGCGGGTGCGGTGCACCGTGCTCGAGGACCCGTTTGGGCCGACGGTCGACGAGGAGCTCATTGGCGCCATCTGCGTGTCGGGGGAGACGCGCGGCGGCGGGCGGGCCGTCAATGAGAAGAGGGCGGCCAAGGGCTGGCACGCGCTCGACGCGTACGAGGTCGATGTGCTGGACACGCGCGGCATCGTGGAAGATGGTGGCGGGGGCGGGGAGGAGGATTTTGCCGCCAAGATTAGCAGCACGGCCATTCGGCAGCAGAGAGCCGAGGCCAAGGCAAAGGCGCAGATTTGACAAGATAAAATTGTTATTGTGGACCGAAAATTGTATAGCATAGCATGTAACACAGAGAGATGTTCGAGTATACTGGTATAAAAATGTGCGTGGGGTAACTACCTCGAGCCACTCAAGGTGATACGAATAGGTGCGAGTGTTCTGCCATCTCCCCCATAGTTTAGCGATAGATCACACTAGACACAAGTACTCGGTTGTTCAAAGAATGGTCCGTCTGACGACAAAAAATAAAATAAAAGAACGAAGCTCCAAGATAACTCCGAAATGTCCAACGTCGCATCACATCATGTTTTGATGAATTCGTCGATATGTACACGTTCAAAAAAGCTTATGTGTCCAAACCCAACCCAGTATTGCGCCAGTCGGTTGTGCGATACTAGTATAAGCTGACTTTCAACAAATTTGTCTGCAAAAAAAATTTGTTAGCTCTCTGCACTGCGCATACCAGCGGGTTATTATGGTGCGCGACACGTACCCCGATGGAACCCGGCTGCAGCCACATGCCCTTTGCTTCTTACCATGCGAGCACCAGCAAACAACTCGTCCTGGGCATCGCCCACATAGCCGGCAGGGCCAAGGTCATCAGCCACAAAAGTATATTCGCCGCGAGGTATATTCGGGTCGCCCGTCAGCTTGATTGCTTCCAGTCGGCCTCTGTACATCCTCGCGTCCAGTCTCCTCTTTTGCCACTCGTCATCGGTTTCGCTGTCATCTCGCTCTAGCCCAAGTTCAAGATCGGTGGCTGGAGGATCGTCTGGCTGGTTCACCAATAGAAATTCGCAGCCGTGACCACTGTAGTCGCCAACCCAGATCCCACGCCACGGCTTCGTAGCCGTCGGTGTGTACAGCGTGGGATCCAAGGTGGAGTAGGTGACGATTTCTTCACCAATATGCACGCCAATGGCAGCCGCAGCGCCGTTACTGTTATGTAAAGGCGTAGCAGCCCAGGGCAAAGGTGGCGGAGTCGTTCCGGTGAGCTCCATCCACTGCCGTATGCGGAAGGTCTGATCGGACACTTCAGACCGACAGCGAGGTCTGTCATGCGTGGGTGTTCGTACAACGGCTTGCCCGGATTCGATGCCGGCGACATGGTGTCGAGCCGGGATGGCTGGCGGCGGCCAGATGTCGTGGTAAGGGTAGTCTCCCGAAAGACCTTTGTCAGCCTCTTCAGGGTTGAGTGGTCGCGTCAGCATAAAGTTGCTGTACATGCCCGCCAATCGGTCATCTAGAGTCATGGGCATCTCGTCGGCGAATCGGTTACCGCCGGGGCGGTTGCGAAATTCTCGTTCGGCTTTCCCTTTTTCTTGCACTCTGAATTGCAAAACCGGTTTGTCCAGATGCAGGCTGACTTTGGGATCAAATCCATGAATTATTACCTCCTTGTCCGCGGGCCAGTGATCATATGAATCTCTGCGACTGACGGCAAGCAGCTGATATGCTTCTATGCAGCCTCTTCGTTGATCGTATCGCGCAAAAATAAGCTTTCCCATGAGGTCGCGATCGCTAAACCATATTTTGTATCGTGGCAAGAACCATAGTCGGTCGAGGGCAGAGTATAGTTCCCGATAAGTTTTGCATGGGCCTGGGGTCGAGAGCCAGACACCTGGTACGTTGCGCTGGATGCAGCGGTGCCAATGCACCTCGGACACAGCATACTCGCGCAGGGTGCGGCAAGTTGCTGTGACGCTCACGAGATCGAAGGGGGCAAGGTAGGACAATACTGCATGCAGGAGCTCTGCAGGTATGTTCAAAAGTGGTGTCACATTTTCCTTTTTATGCGGCTCCATGCTAGTCCCCTGCCGCGTGTGCAGGGGCGCATCGCTAGGCAATCGATTGAGCAAGTCGTCTAATTTTTCTTACACAACCGCGTGTCAGCAACCAAAACTCTTTGCGAGGTTTTTGCCTTTGATTTAGCAGAGTCGGATATGGCAGGGGACTTGTGAATGCACCTGCGGTAGTTGGAAACAGCAGCAAGGCCGCACCGTCATGCGGTCAAACGGTATCAGATGCAGACATCTGAGTGTCAATAACTGACGGAACCTAACTCACCTCTGAGCGGATCTAGCCAGCAACCGTTGGATTTCGTGAATCCTGGAGGGCTGGGCGAATCGGTGGGAAGTCGCTTGCGTCGTTTTAAAGCCCCTGTTTCGTCGGGGATATGGTTGAGGAATTCGAGGACATTTTCATCCTCGGCATCATGGCGACCCCAGATAGAGGGTAGCGATGAGTGGTCCATGGTTGGCATTGAGATTTGAAGACGTGCGGCTGATGAGGAGTCGAGATTGATAGTGACGAGGCGAGGGAAGGAGTAAAGAGTGCCCGGCGACCAGCTCGCTTTATCAATCGTCTTTGCAAGCCTCTCTGCAACGTTTTAACATGAGCAGCCAGCCAACCAGGGCCACGATGGGACAAGCCAAAACGGGACGATGGCAAGCCGCACTGCCCCAGCTGCAGCTGTATGCGGGATTCGGTGGAGCAAAGGCCAGATATTAAAGCAAAGCGTGTCGAATTGCGCTAAATGGCTATGCGCGGGGGTACAATAATGCGGCATGCAGGAGCTGCAGACACAAGCGAGATGCCTATACGGCGGGCAGCTAAGAGGCTGTTGTGGATGGCGGTTGGCAGGTATTTATGGCGAGGTGGCGGATAGATCAAGATGCCCTGCTGAAGGATGCGAAATGCGAGATGCAAGCAGCAGGGAGCTAGATGAAGCAGCGCAAAGGAAGACGGGCGTAAACGTGGAGGCGCAACACAATGCAGGACGCGGAAGCGGCCTAGGTAGCCGATGGGTATAGTAGGTTTTGTGGTTCCGGGAAGTGGTGCTGCAGCGGAGTTGAGTTGTGGTTTGCGCCGTACGTACGTATCTCGTGCCGCGTGTCTGTGCTGGCTGCGATCTAGCTGGGCGACCTGGAAAGCAACATGCGCGGCTTAGCTGCAGGGAATAATTCTGCAGGCTGAAAGAGACCAGTTAGTTAGAGGCAAAGGGCGGCTGCTGACACGCTCTTGGGTCTGCGGGTTGGGTTGGGTTGGGTTGTGTCTGTGTGTTTGCTAGCCAATTTTAGCCTCGTCGCGGTGTTCAACGCGGTGCATGTGCCAAAAGAGCAATAGGTGAACGCAACGGCGATGACCGATGACCGATGATGGGAGCAATATCCCCTGTAGAGTATGCAGACTTGTATTTGAGTCAATGCGGACAGGGCTTTCTTTTCTGTCGTGTTTGTGGTGAAGCTGAGTATTATTACGGAGCAGTGGAAAAAAGTTTCTGGCCAAGCGCAGAAGAGCCGAGCCGCTGAAAAGTAGGTAGGCCTCATCAAGGCCATAAGGTTAGGTAGCAAGAAGTCGTCTATTGGTGTGCCTGGTCAATGCATCTGGCGACGGTACTTGGAAGGTAGGTAGAGATGAATGACCAGCGTGGAAGCTGGATGGCAGGTGAAGATGGAGGTGGGACCGAAGCTGGTGCGTGCTTTTTCGATGCGTTTGCCGTTTGTTCAGACACTCTCGCAGTCTTCACCTGGAAGCAACTGGCTACCAATAGGCGAGAAAGGCCGCTGACCAATCGAGCTGGCACAAAACCCTTGATGATGCGAGATTACTTCGTATGAGCCGTGCTAATACTTGCTAGCATGAAACTGCGAGATGAGGTGTCGCCTCGGCCGTTGGTCACACGTTCGTCTTCACCACCATCTCATTGCCCGAGTCCTGGCAGTCCTCGGGACATTTCGTCACGCATCAGAAACCATGATTCAAATCGCTTGATTTATTTAGTCACGCTGTCCGGCGTTTCGACCCCTCTGGAGCTCTCCAGAAACTAGGCCGGATGAAGACTCCCAAGCCTGTTCGTGACGGCAATAGAGTGGCCGCGATATAGCCCCCACCACGCCTGTATTTTAAGTTATCCACTTTGAAGAAACCAGCTTCTCCAACTACAAAGCGGACCAGGCGGGCCATTGTTCCTTTCTCGACTGGTGCGTCGCCACCATTCTGGGCAAGGAACTGCTCGCGGGCCTGCCCCTAGTAACAGCTTATACAGTATTCTACTCATGCAGCGCTGCAAGGGTCCCGTCCAAAGCAGGGGCGGAAGAAGGAAGACCCGTGTCGGCGCGCTGTGTTCCCTTCTGCGTTTGATGACTCTTGTCCAGTGAGGAGAATATCGCAAATTGCTGAGCTTCCTGTTTTGCACTCAGCACCAAGTAGGGCTCTCGAGATCGAACAACTACGAACCGGGGCTGTCAACAATAAGGTGGTGCTACTCTAATAAGCTGTGAATAGAGCTAGCGGGTGCTCGGCTCGGGCTGCTAGTAGAAAATCCAAAATATCCCCATCGATGCAGAAAGATACAGTGTTATGAGTCTATTATTAGACCAGGCAGCTTCCTCGTTGAAAGGTGATCTTGCACTAGGGCTCCTACGGCACCAAACTATCTTGCTCAAGCGGCCGGAGCGAGCAGCCTTGGAATAATAAAATAGCAGCGAGTTACTAACTACGTAGTGATACAGGGAACAACCAAGCCAAGTTAGCGAGGCCGTGTTGGCACGCCTCGAGCAGCAATGATGCGCCGTGATGGACATCCTGGCGGAGATGGCCGCCCCGGACGAACGCCCAGTCGACTGGCAACTTTGGCTTTTCCGGACGTGGACGGATGTAATTGGTCTTGACTGGTCGGCCTCTCATTTTCCAAGGATGCGGTTGGGGGCGGGACGAGAAGACGGCGGCTTGCAAAAGTACTGCACTTGCGAACTGCTGTAATAATAAGCCAGCTTCGCACAGCAATTGCTATTCTGGGCACAAGCTGCGAGGACAAAGGGCCCTTGGCATTATAAAGCCAGTGGCATGGCGAGAGACTGCCACGGTGGCGTATTGCTTGGTCTCTAGGTAGTTGCACCTGGGGCATGGAGCCTCACAAAAGTGCCCGAGTTGAGGCTCGACCGATGTCTGGTCTACAGTGGGAACCGATGAATTGGTCTAGAGCTACTGGTCAGACCATCTGTCGGTGTGCATAAGGTGAATCGTACTGTAATATCAAGGCGGTCGCGAACTAGCATTACAATCTCTTCAATATTGGCCACCAAAACAGCATGTGCAAATCTTGCACGCACCACCTAACAAAATTGGTAAGGGCCTGGCCTAGCCGGCCCGGGATGACAAGTCAGGCAAGTGGAAGTGCGATTGCAATTCAGCATTGCGCTGGCAACTCCGGCGTCATCTTGAAGACTGCTGACCAAGGTCAGATGGCGCTCTATGGTACCTTGGCAGCTGTCGAGTTGGGCCGTGCAGCCTGTGGTGTTGCAGCGAAGTCGCATTCACGGGTGCGACAAGGCTCCGCCAGCGCTGTACCAGTAGGTGGTGATTTGGAGGGGAGGTTGTGTTGGTGGTTTGCGGAGTGGTTTGTCGGGAGTCAAAGTGCCTTCGCTGCAGACGTCTTGACATTTCTGAACGTGCTCGATTGGTAACCGAGATGCCTGTATGGCGTATCTCTAACGTCGTGATGCGGAATGTCTTGTTGTCCCTGGCTGTCGTTGTTTACCTGTGGTAAATTATTCCACAACTTGCCAGCTGCCAGCTACCAGCTGCAAGCCGCTCTATGCGCCACTTTTACCAAGTTACTTCTTCCAAGCTCTTTCAATCCGTCACTATTATATTGTCCCCATGTCATCCAATACAAAGCTATCCACCAGCAAACATCAATATCCTCCTAGCGCCAAGGCGAAACGAAACGAGACGAAAAAAAAAAAAGAAAGAAAGAAAGAGACGTGTCTTTGCCGACTACATGATTTCCTCCCACCCAATTTCATGTTTCCAGCTACTACAAGTCACTGCCTGGCGCCACACGAGACGAGACTGGCTGCTTTGCCTGGGCAGCCAGGAGGAACGCTGGGCGTTGCTGTGCCTTTTGGCTGTCAAGTCCAGAACCTCATCCCAAAAGGTATGCTGAATCCTACGGTGCGATCAGCTGGGACAAGGTCTTCATTTGCTCCACGAAAATACTCCTTCCAAGACTGTTGCCGACTACAATCGCCGAAGACCAACCAGCCTTTGTTCAGCTGCCTGGACTATCAAGTGCGTGAAGGAGAAAGAAATCCGCCGATTTACTTTCGAATATACTTTGCTCCTGCATTCATTTGTTCCTCTTTTTTCTTCTCTTGTATTCACAAACGGCCTCTTTTTCGGCACCGCCTTGCCCGCCTTGACGCCTTGACCCAGCATTGCGCTCACCCGCGCGGTTTCCCCACAACAACCAACACCACCACTAGTGCCCCTGGCGTCATTGATCAGCCTAGGTATTTTCCTCCCACCACTCCTCCTCGCACTCGCCTGTCGCCGCCTACGCACCTCTCACAGGGCCGCTGTCCCTTGTCTAGCCAGAAAACCACGAGTCTGGGGGTGGCGTCGCAGCTCGACTAAGCTTCCGCCTGGCTGGTTCACCTTCCTAGTCGGGCTCCCCGCCTTCGCTATTCAGCCCGGACATATCACCCTTTGCCAAGCAACTCTCCAACAGGGTGCCAACCGTTCTCGCTGCATGTTGCCTCGGTGCTACTCAATTAGACCGCCGCGGCAAAACGAGGAGCGACACTTGATTGCAAATGACGAGCCCGAGGTCTGGCCAGCATATCCAACCACAACCCTACGGGTCCGCATCGCCGACCCCTCTGCATCAGCAGCAGCCCTTCATCATGGCGTCACTGATACCGTTCATCTCGGAGATTCTTCCCATGATCATGCCTGCCTCCACTCACATTACTGCGGCAAAAGATCTTCGGCCGGCCCATCCAACCGTTGAGGGGCCTGTGATAAGGCGTGCTGCAGTCGTCGACCGCTGCGACAAGATGTGCGCCTCTGGTAAGCTCGACACCACCTCCTCGCACGCACAACTCACCACACCACCGCTACCCACTCATATTGCTGCTTACCCCGGCCTTTTACTACGCCCGAATGCTACCACATTTTCGCTACCCCCTGCCAGACCACGAGGTGTAACTATTTTGAGCAGTTCTCACAACCCGGCCCCGGTCTCGTACCCCAGTGCGCCACAACAGTGAGCAGGGTAAGTCTCGCCACACCTCAGCATGACCCTCTCCCAAGTAGCGTAACGCTACGCCGTCAGGCTGGGCTGAGCTGATCCGTCATTTTCAGATGCCATCATATATGCCGTCTCCGGTATCGGCGTCTTGCTGGTGAATGAGAGTTTTGAAGAGGAACTGCGACGTCATCCTCTAACTGCCGGAGACTTTGCTTTCGTCCCAGCCTGGACAGAACACCAGATTCACAATGACACAGACGATGACCTCGTCATGGTTGTGATTCAGAGTGGCTCACGCCCTGTCGGCGCCATCTTGACAGATTGGGGAGGTGACGAAGTAACTGCGGACATAACTAGCGACTAATGCCTGCCAATCTTCAGCTCGGGCTGTGGGCTTGCATTAACTTTATATCGCATTCTCAATGACTGGCTTATTCTACACGACGCTAAGTTGTCCTTGTATGAGCTGGCTCTTGATTGTGACAGGTCAATCGTCATGTGCTAGGACGCACTTGATAATCTTGTTGTAGTCTGATGGTGTGTCAAAAACCTGCGCGTGATCCAGCTTGGGGAACCACAGCACCCCAACCCCAAGCTCTGTAGTACCATCTGCCACCGCATCCTTGGGCTCTTGCAGGTATTGGGCCACCGCGGGCGCATTGACGATGATGTCTTCGGCCGCCAGGCTAACGGTGACTTTCCGGCAGCCCCCACCCGGCAGCTGCAACAACTCCTCCTTCCAGACAATGTTGTCCCGCCAGAAGAAGTGTCTCCCGAGCACCGTGGCGACGCCAACGTCTGTGCTGGCAAAGTACCACAGCTGCCACTCGGGCGCGGTCCGCGGCGGCCGCCGCGTAAAGTTGTAAGCCACGTGCGGCAGCTGCAGCAGCACGGTGACGGGATCGACGAGTGTGGCGGCTCTGGCGCGCTGGCGGAGCTCCGCGTCGTCGGCCGTCAGGACGTGCGTCGTTGGTACGGAGCCGTACGAGTGCGACACGATGCCAAAGTCGTCCCAGCCGTGCGTGTCAACGATGGCGGTAAAGGCGGCGAGAAAGGCGCGTTTGTCGAGTGGCGGGGCCGTAAGGCGGAAGGATACCGGCAGCATCTCGACGGCAATGATGCCGAGGCCGTCCGCGTCCTGCTTGGAGCGGGCGTTGGCGGCGCGAACGAGGTCAAAGAGGAAGCGCAGATAGGTTAGCAGGCCGACGCCGATGCCGTGGAAAAATACCAACGGCAGCTGTTCCGCCGTCTTGGCGCCAGCGCTTTTGGGCGGGTAACCCGCCAACGAGGGCGACGGCCCGTAGTACCAGTATCCTAGAGCCGGCGCGGGCGACTTGCGCCGACTCAGGAGCTCCTGCGGCCGCGGCGGAAACGTCTTGAGCACCTCGGCGGTGCTGCTGCGCCCGTAGAAGCGGAACCCGTGCCCCCATAGTAGCGCGCACGTCACCGCGTCAATGAGCGCCATGACGCCGTACCACGCGAGCCCGCGGTACGCCGTCGTGACCGGGTCCAGCGTCAGCCGCAGGCTCGTAGCCCTGCCGCGGCCCGGAGCGAAGCGGTGTCCGAGGCGGTCCCCGAGCGCGGCCACGTAGCCGTCGAGCTCGGCCACCGTCGCCTCCGCCAGCTCCTCCTCCTCGGCCTCGAAGAATGCCCATAGCAGAAACTCGCGGACGTTGTCACGGTGAATGTCGGCGAGCGGCGCGTTGAGGAACCAGCCGCGGAGGTACAGCGCCGGGTCGCGGGCGTGCGCGAGGCAGCGACGAAAGAGCGCCTGCCGCTGCGGCGCGGTGAGAGAGGCCGAGGGCGGAGCGGCGGCACGGGTGGCGCGGAGGAGGTGTGGCCGGTAGAGGAAGACGTAGAAGACGGCTTCGGCAAGGACGAGGCTGACGAGGATGGCGACGGCGACGGTGTGCTGGGAGAAGGGGTCGTAGGCAGAGTGGGTGACCAGGGCGAGGAGGCCGACGAGGTAGAGGAGAGGCGTGAAGCGGAAGATGAGAATGAAAAATTGGATGAGGGCCCATTCGGGCGGCGAGTTGCCAATCATGGCATGCGGTGCGTGGTATAAGGGGGTTGGTTTGCAGGAGGTGTGGCTATTGTTGCGCGGCTGCCAGCGCAAAAATCGATCTGCTGTTTAATGTCGGCGATTTGTTTGCATGGTGATGAAGTGGAGAGAAATACGACCATGGAGGATAATAATGCCGCTGAAAGACGTCGCTGGCAATGGTGAGGTGAGGTTGAAAAACGAGTGAGACAAGTTTGTTGCCAAGAGTGATCACTGATCAGCAATGCGGCCCCCACTAGCCAACAGCCTGGCACTCGCTCAACGTGGTGTGTTTTTATTTTATTTCCGCGACAGCAACCAACGTTATTAGGTGGACGGACTATGGTCTTGTATGAGTAGGTAGTTATGTGCTTCACATCTATGATCTGACATTTGTCTTGGATGTGTGTAAAATATTTAAGATACTGCTAGACAGAGACTGCCGCCAATGTTATATATACTAGTAGGTAGGTAGCGTAACCTCGAGTTGCGAGGCACTGTTACGCTCGCTGAAATACCTAAGTAACATAATACTATAGTGAAACTTTTATCTAATATATAACAATAATGACGTTTGTAGACGACGTCATTTTAAGGTCGCTCGCTAATTAACTTACCTAGGTAGCTTGCTAGCGTTTCTCTTTTTCTATATCTTTATTGGATTGCCACCTGTATTTCCCTTATCATCTAGCACAGGCTGCGTCTCCTGTCTTAGCACCTACCTGTCTATGTCCACCTCCCATTATAAAAGGAAAAAAAAATCTGCCTGGACTATGGCGGACAAGTACATTCTGCGCATCACCGCCGGCAGCGACTACGACGCCTCGCAGCACGTCCCCGTCCCCGTGAACCAGCCCGCGACGGTGCTCATCCGCGGCGCCTATGCCTCTGTCAAGCTTAACGTGCGCATCCGCGACTACGCCGGCCTGCCCCCCAACTCGCCCTCGACGTCGGCCTATTTCGACACGGAGCCGCACGCAACCAACCAGGACCAGTACAGCATCGCCTTTCGCTTCACCCCGCTCGCGCCCACGACCACGACCACCACCACGACCACCACCACCACTGCCACCTCGTTGGAGAACAAGGGCATCAGCGGCAGCGACCTCTACTTTGGCAACGACTTTGACCGGCCGATCCGCGACAGGCTGCCGCCCGGCTTCAACACGGCGCTGCGCATCGTCAAGTGGTGGATCGACCCGGGCCTCGACGGCGACGCGTACGCCGACAAGCCGCACCTGTACGGGCCGGCGCTCAGCTCTTTTAATGTTTTGGAGCTCGGCGCCGGGCAGCACGACGAGGCCCGGGGCGGGCTGTGGTTTGAAGAGCGCGGCGGCGAGGCGACGACGCGCAAGGAGCTGGGGCTGCCAGACACGGGCAAGGCGCGCATGAAGTGGGCGCTGACAGACGCCAACAAGGACAGGTTTGTGTTTGAATATGGAAAGACGTACGGTTTCGACTTTTTTAACCCATATTTGGACTTTGCCAACCTGGCGCTGCGGCTGCCCGGATTTCAGCTGAGCATTGCCAACTACTGGGACGGCCAAGCACTGCGGTGAGTGTGTTTGTTGATCTTCTTTCTCCCTTCTTTTTCCCTTTGTACCTTGAGGCTTTCAATCTCTCGTAACAGAGTATGACTCTTGATCTCTACGTGGGGTTGTCACTTCCTCCCCCCCCCCGCCCCTTCCCTTGCAGAGCTTAACCATTTTTCGTCTTCAGGTCATCCGACAGGCGCTCACACCAGCTTAGATATGTGCTGCGGAACAAGACCACCGGCGACGTCTACCTCGTAGTCGTCTTTAGCCTGTTTCTGCGAGACGATCTTAACGAGGACGGCACGCTCAAGGAGGGCGCGCAGCAGCACACCGCGGGCGGCGACGCGGCGGCGCACGCGACGGACAAGAAGCGGGCAGGAGACAACGACGATGAGCATAGCCACGATGAGGAGGTGGCCTTGAAGCAGGCCCGGGAAAGATTGGGCGTGCCGCACCACGAGACTAGCGCAGATGATGTCGACTGATGAATGTACATGAGGAATAGATATAGAAGAAAGCGAGAACTAATAGAATACACTATGTAGAATTAAATGTTGGTGAAACCCGCGAACGTCGCCACTAGTCATAATTCAGGAACCGCCCCAAGGTAGTACGTATTGCTGATGGGCCGTCATAAAAGCAGCGCAATGCTGTGCCACGCCTTATCGAAAGGCTCCTCTTGTTCGTCGGTAGAAAAATGTCAGGTAGGCAGAGGAAGAATAGAATGGTACCATGGGAATCACCATCGCTGTATCCTGGATCTGTCCCTTCGGCCCCGGCTTAAAGCCATTTTCGGTTTCGTTAGGGAAAGAAAAAATATGGACAGGGCGCAAGTCTTATAAACAAGGTATTCTCCTAACGCTTTAGACTTTTGCGAGCACCTTGATCCTAACTGTTTCTATACTGCTGGTGTTCCCCCCCTGGTCTCACCTTTTCTCGTAGTGAATTAAGCCCTCGTACTCGAAAATGTACTACCGTCCAGCTACGGCAATTTTGACGCCCATCTGCCTCGCGTGCTAAGCCATGAGGGCGTCAGCAATAGCCAGAGCGGCCATGGCCTCTACGATGGGAACCGCGCGAGGAGAGCCTCAAGCTTATCAAAGCACGGCTCGCCGAGACCAGAGGGGCACCCGCGAATAATACAGGTTACGGTACCACCAGTAGTGTCGTGCTGATCGCGGAGCTCGGCAATCTTATCCTCCATGCGCTTCGCGACGGTAGCATCAGGGCAGCGCACGGGAAGGAACTCATCCACGTTTTCGCGGGTTAGGGAGTTAACAAGCTCGAGGAATTTGGGGTTGCTACTGAGGGAGTCGATATCGTCGCTATCGGTTGTAGGTCTGTCCTCAAAGAGCTTGATGTTGCCAACGGAGGAGACAAAGGCAACGATCTCGACGCCGTAGGCCTCGCGTAGCCACTTTTCGGCAACAGCGCCGGCGGCGACGCGGGAACTAGTCTCACGAGCGCTGCTCCGGCCGCCGCCAGAGGAGGCCTTGATACCATACTTCTCGAGGTAAGTCTAGTCGGCGTGGGAGGGGCGCGGGTAGAGGTCGATGGTCTTGGAGCCGTAGTCGTGAGGGCGTTGATCCTCGTTAGGCACGGTTAAGTGGGTGTGCCCAATCTGTGACGCTAAAGTATTAGCATCATTGGCAAACATTATGACTTCTTGTAGGGTTGTCACACGTGCGTCCAAACTCGCATCCAGATCCTATAGTGACGCGGTCCTTCTTGTCGCGCGGGGTGGTAATGGCCGACTGGCCCGGGCACCGGCGGTTGAGTTGCGTCTGGATGTCGGACTTGACGAGGTGCAGGCCGGGGGGGCAGTTCTCGATGATAGTCTTGCCGTGGGACTCGCCAGCGCTGTGATAATGGAGGTCAGTAAGGTAGGCTGTTGTCCTGGGTTCCTAGCAGTTTAGTGGAGGGTAACGAACTCACGTCGTCACGCGAAAGTAGTTGCCGAATGTCGACATGGTGTCATTTATCTGTTCTGTATGTTCACTGGGTGAATTGATTGACGCAAGAGAGAGGGGTTTGGAGGGGAAGCAATGCAGCGATGTCGCAAAGATATTTTCCTTTAGCGGTGACTAATCGCAGAGCGGGATGCTACGATTTCGGATTTCCACAGTGGCAACCCTAGTCATGTAAATGTACCAGCCGTCACCGCTGCGCATTCTAACTCCCACATAAAAATGGAAAGCATGTTTCTGTCTCCGTCTGGGCCGATTATAAGTTATTCAGTACGTGGAAGGATGTTGGCTGAATAATACAATTCAGACGCACAAGTCATGGGGTCTGGTGTGATTTATTTTTCTAAGACCACCGCACAGATTCCTCTGCGTTTGACGGCTAATTTTCGTAAGATTGAACGCGCTCGTAATCCGGAAAGCATACCTACTCAGGTAGGTAATTATCTAGGCTACGTTGGCGGCGAGCCACACAGCGAGTGCACCATCTGTTCAAGCAGCGCTACTCCTACACACCGGGGGACGAGCTCAGACTTAGTCGGGTAAACCTCAACCTTAGTCAAAGTGGGGCTAAAAATAGCAGAAAAATAATTCTTAAATATAGATATATTATAAGTCTATATTACCCCTCCTAAGCGCTAATCTATATATAATTTCTTATTACTTTATTATTAAATTATATTAACTAGGCTTATATATACTTATCTAGTCCTACTATCTTTATAAGTAAGGGAAAAACTAGACTCCTTAGAAGAAAACCCTTACTTCTCTATCTAACTCTAATTATATATTAGTTCCTAGTAGGGGCTAGTAAGGCCTCTCTTCCTAATTATTTTCTATTTTACCCCCTTAGGGGGGGTATCCCCTTTATTAGGCCTTAACTCCTCTCTATCTACTCTATACTTACTTTATATCTATCCCCTCCTAGATCTACCCTAGGCCTAATGTTTATATAGGTTAGTCTTTATAGGTTATATATTTATTTTACTATTTTCTTACTCTTAATTAGGTAGTTAAGTATATAAAGTATATCTCTTTAGTCCCTTAGTAGTATTATAATAAGGGTATTATACTAGCTTATAAGTTTATATTAAAGAAGTATATAATAAATATCCTCTACTTTATATTTATATTAATATATTTTTATATTATATCTAAGTACTTATTACTTATAAAAGAAAGTATTTAACCTAATCTTTCTTATTTATAGTTATATTATAATAGAGCTAATATACCTTAGTAAGTAAAGGAGTAAGGCTACCCTAGCCCTATATCTAGCTTATAGGGGCTTATAGACTAAGAATAAAGTAAGCTATTTTACTTACCTTTAGCTCTTAGTCTCTTTATACTCCTACTTTACTCTTTATATTTAGTTAGCCTAAGCCTTAAGTATATACCTATCCCCCTCTAGTACCCCCCCTCTTATCTTTAGTAGGTTCTAGTAAAGGTCTTTTATTAGTAGTAAGACCTATCTTCTACTACTTTAGTAGAGTAGGACTAAGGATAATACTTATATAATAGTATACTAAAGCTAGGCTATAGCCTTATTAGCTTCCTACTAGTTAAGGGTTTTACTCTTCTATATTATTAAGTAAATATCTACTAGTAGTATACTAAGTTCTATCTTTATATAGTAAGTAGGGGTAGCCTTAAAGGCTTCTCTAACTACCTTTAAATACTTTATCTATAACTCTTAGAGAGGCCTAATTAGGCCTTATATAAGGCTAGCTATAAGATTATACTATATTATTATTTTAAATAATATAATTAGATAAATTCCCTAAAGGTAAATATCTCTTACTTCTTTAACCCTTAGGCCTTATAACTTTCTTACTATTAGCTATAAGGCTTAAAGTATAAACTATATCTTCCTTAATATAGACTTAACCTACTTCTACTATCTTAACTTTATTAATAATATTACTTTAAGGAGGTATATATCTATTAATAACTTTACTATCTTACCCCTAAGTATAAGGGGGCTTAGATCTAGGGCTTATTTATATTAGAAGTATAATAATTTAAACTTTAGTATAAAGAAATTTAAATAATAAGTTCTTATTTAGTCTTTATATATAGCTTAGGTGTTTTCTAGCTAGGACTTTATTTTATTATAATTCTTCCTTATATATAGTAAGTTTATATTATCTATAAAGCTAACTATATATAGACCTAGGGCTACCTTAAGGGCCTTATATAGTAAGCTTATAAAGAGGATAAAGAGGATTAAGGATAGTAATAAGCCTTAAGGGACTCCTTACTAGATTACTCTTTTTTTTATTATATTACTATTAATTTAGAGTTAGTTTATTCTCTTATTAAGGAAGGATTAAATAAGGTTAAGGATTATCTCTAAGTAGCCTAACTAATAGAGCTCTTAAATAAGTAGTCTATAGTTAATATTATTAAAGGCTCTAGCTATATCTAGCTAGAGAAGTAATATAGCCTTATCTTAAGCCTATATTATATAGACTAGCTTAATAACTATTATAATTACTATTTCTATTAACTTATATCTTTAGTTCTCTATCTAACCCTTAAAGAGAAGCTAATATATCTTTATTATAATTATAATATAGGTAGTAAGAATCTTCTTAAATAGTTTACCTATTATATTAAGGAGGGTTATTAGCTACTATCCTCCTACTATCTAGAGGTTATCTAAGGTCTTCCTAGGCTTCTAAAGAACTATAGTAAAGCTAGCCTAGTACTAGGCTAGATAGTAACTAGACTATAGTAATATATTAAAGAGCTTTACTAGTATCTTATATAAGGGGGGGCTTAGGGCCTTTAAGAGCCTATATAGGACCCTATCTAGACCTAGGGTATTCTAGGCTATATAGCCTCTAAGTATATCTTTAACTTTATCTACTATAACTTCTATAAAGATTTTTATTTTATCTTATAAGGACCTAAGGGCGTCTAGCTTATAGACTAAGGTTATATTATACCTAGGCTTAGGACTAATAGTTACTAGGGCTAGAAAGAACTTTTAGGCTAAAACCTTTACCTTCTCTTTCCTTAACTATACTAGGGTATTATAACCTAGGTAGGCTAGCTCTAGGATTATATTAACTATATATCTTATTATAAACCTCTTTACTTACTTATATTACTTTTATAATACTAGTATATTATCTAATAAGTTAAGGTATATCCTCTAAGCTACCTTCTATACCTTAGCTAAGGCCTAAGACTAGGCCTTTTTTACTCTATATATAATCTCCTAGTCTACTTTATTTCTTAACCTTTATACCTACCTCTAGGTTCTCTTTATCTTAGTAACTACCTAGCTAGTTTTTTAGTTCTACTACTCTAGCCTCCTAGTCTAAGGGGGGCCTACTATAAAGATAGCCCTAAGGATAATATCTTCTATTACTAGCGCTAGCTACTTATATACTACCTCTACCTTTAAGGGCCTTATTATTAGTGGCTTAGTTATAGCTAGGAGCTAGGCCTTTACCTTAGCTAAGGTAAGGCTAATATTAATCTTTTTTTATTTCTTTATTAGCTTATTTCCCTCTAACTTATAAGCCTAAAGCTTTAATAGCTATAAGATATAATTAGACCTAGCTAGATTCTAGCCTAGTATTATATATTTACCTCTTAGTACTAGGGAGGCCTAGAGGAGGTCTAAAGTACTTATATAGTAATTATAATAATACTATATTATTATCCCTAGGGGTATAACTAATATAGTTTTAATATAGGTAAGGGCCTTAATTATATTATTTATAAATAAGGACTTTTTACTATAGAGGTCCTAAGAGAGGTAGTAGAGGTTAAAGTCCTCTATTACTATATATAAGATCTCCCTTTCTAATAGAATTCCACTTAGGAGTCTATATAGGTTTATACCTAGCTTAGAGTAAATACTTATAAGGATAAAGGGGTTATTAAGGAATTTAATATAGTATATATTCTTTCTAACTATTACTTCTTATAATATTTTTTTAACCCTCTTATAGATATAAGTTATTACTTACCCCCCTCCTTATAAGCGCTAGTATAAAGCTAAGGAGAGGGTAGGCGGGGGGCTACTTAGTAATACCTCTTAGATTATAATAATATCTAGGCTATCTTCTTAATAAAAGGCTAGCTAGATATTATTATTATCTTTATAAATATTCTATAAGAGAATCCTTATTTAGTTATCTAGATTAGGCTAGTTTAATTATAATTATATCTTAAGTTAGTTTTAAGACTATTAATAATAATAAGAGTAATAAGAGTAATAATTTACCTTATAACTAGATTATAAACACTAGGGCTAATAATAACACCTAGTATAGCTAGTCTTTACCTATAGTAGGTATAGGGGTTTTATATTATAGAATCTTAACTAATAACCCTAAACCTATAGACCTTATTCTAGGGTTAGTAAAGTTAAAGTTTAGTATATTAGTCTATACTAGGAAAGGTCTTTAGGTTAGGGCTAAGGAGGAGAGACTAGGGGGCTACCCTCTTAGACACTATATACTCCTAGCTCTCTTTAAGGGTAATAACGCCCTTAGGGACCTTAGGTATCTTTCTTCCCTAGGGTAGTAGCTCTTAAACTTTATTAATTAGAAGTAATATACCTCTTAAGTATAGCCCTAGTGCTACCTTATAATAAGGTAGTCTTAGGACTATACTAGGTAACTACCCTTATAGTTAAGATATTATTCTTTTTTATTATCTTTTTTTACTAAGTATAACTTAGACCTAATATAAGTCTAGTAAATATACTAACTATAATACTCTTTATTTTAGTAAAACCTACCTATATAGCTATACTAGTAGTACCTAAAGTACTATAGGGGCTAGACTATATTTAAGAAAGGCTTATATTAGAAGACCTAAGAGTTAAAAAAGACCTCTTACTTATAGAGGTAGTTAGCTATCTTAGTATTATATATTCTAATAATAAGAGAGGCTTATATCTTAGACTTAAGTTAGAGATAATATACCTTTATAGTAATAATATTTATCTTATTAAAGGCTAAGAGTATTATTATAAGGTTAATAATATCTTATAAGATCTCCTTAAGTAATACTACTTTAACTACTATAGTGTATACTTACTAGGAGAGAGTCACCTCTAGACTAAATATAACCTTTACCTAAAGCTTATCCTTTATATACTCCTTTACCTCCTAATAGAAGGTTAGGACTATGTCCTTAGAGAGGAGGTAGTATACTACTACTATAGTATTAGCCTAAATAGCCCTATTAACCGCTATAATAATCTCTTATAGGGAATAACTTTTAATTTCCTATATATATTCTTTAGTATTAATAACTAGTTTTTTTTTATATCTAATAAGAACTAGTTTAGCCCTAAGGCTAGCCTAGTCCTAAGCTACTACTACTATAGTATATAACTATAAGCTAGTTAAAAGCTAAGGTTAGTTAATACTCTAGTTCTCCTTAAGTATTTATATAATTATCTCTTTTATAATAACTTAAACTACCTCTTATATAATTAAGGTATTAGTCCCCTTTAGGGCTATCCTAGCCTTATTCTAGGCCTTAGTTTACTTATACTTAGTCTATATCTCTTTTACTTTATCTTTAAACTTATCTTTAATTAGGAAGAGGAGCTTATTAATTAGTTCTCTCTCTAATTTTAGTCTTACTTAGGTTATTACCGCCTTAGGCTTATTATAGCGCTTATTAGTTATAGGGGTGTATTAGGACGTGTTCCTAGTAATAAACTATTTACCCTAATTACTCTTAATATAGTGGCTCTATACTAATATTATCTAGGGGTAAAATTAGGTACTCTTTAACGTCTAATAAGTTATTTTTTAATTTTATCACTAGGTTAGGCTTAATATAGTTATATACTATTTGCTTAAAATACCTTTAATAAAATAGCTTTTTTTATTAATGATTTTCTTATTACTTTAAACTAAGGTAAACTAAGTAATAAATAAAAAAATAAATATATTTAATCTAATTATAAGAAAAAATTTCTTTATATACCTTAACTAAGCCTTAGCTAAGCCCTAGTTAAGGTATATATATAATTTTTTTATTTTTAGTATTTACTTTATTTTTTTTTCTTTTTTTTATTATTATTAAATTTTATATATTAATAACCTCTTTAACTTATATATAAAGTATAGACTTAGTATATATTAATAATATAAATAAGATTATTATAAAAAAATCTTTTCTTTAAAATAAATAGATTTTTAAATAAAATTATATCTTCTTCCCTTATACTAAATATATACTTATAATATAATAAGATTATTTATAAATAAAGAGATTAAGGTAGCCTTATAAAGGATCTAGGCTAAGGCCTATACTTATTAAGTATAGAGCTATAGGCTTATAAGGCTACGCCCTAGGCGTGGCCTAATAGTTAGTCTATAATGTAGTATAAGGAGGAAAGGGGGTAAGCCCTCTTTCCTCTCCTTTCTCTCTCTCCTTAAGAGAATTAATAATAATTATAACACTTACCTATAAATACTATAAGGCTAGTCTATAATAATTAATTCTCTTTACTAATATATAAAAGACTCTAAGATAAAGGATACTATAACTAAATAACCTTATAAGGACTTTAAAGAAACTTATAAGAGGCTATAAAAGTAGTATATAATTCTTATAAAGTAAAATAGTAAATAAGTAAAGGAGATATAGACTTTATCTAAATAACTACTCCTCTTATAGAATAACTAATTAATAGCCCTAGTAGCCTCTATAATAACTAGAACTATTATCTAGGCCCTTATAAGTAGAACTATAATAATAGTAATTAAGAAAAAACTACTCCTATAAGGAGAGAAATTTAATAATAATTAGAAAGCCTTTATAGGCTAGAAGTAGGTAATCTAGTATAAACTTAAAATTAACTTAGACTTTATTAGCCCTCTAAAAGTATAATTTATATATATTTAAGTAAACCTAAGTATAATAACTTAGTTAAAAGTTATAGCTTATTTTAAGGCTAGTAGATAATAAGATAAGTCTAACCCTTATAACTTCTTAATATACCTTAAGATAATATTTAGGGACCTTTATTAGTATAAGATTATAATAATAAAGTTAAATTATCTAAAATAAAGAGAGAGAGAACTTTTTTTATACTTCTATATCTAATTTAAATAAAAACTAGCTCTTATTAGAAGCCTCTTCTAGAATAATAAGGTTAAGCTTATAAAGCTATAACCTATCCTTTTTAATATAATAAGGAGACTAATAATTAGCTAGAAAGTGTTAAGAACTAATTATAAGTCTATTATTTAAGAGCTATAAAAGCTATCTATAGATCTAGAATTTTACTAGATTAAGGAAAATCACTAACTAACCGCCTAATAAAATAATAACTATATTAATATAAATAAAGATAATAATATAACTATAACTAGTATAAATAGCTTATAGATACCCTCTACTACTAGTATATTATTTACTATATTAGTTAGTATACCTAAGAAGTATATAATATAGGTTAATAAGAAAGTCCTCTAAGGCTAGAAAGATAGTAGAGCTTATATCTAATATAAGTAGAATAGGTATAAAGTATATAAGTGCTAACTACTCTTTACTTAACTATTAACCTTAAAGATAAACTAGGTTAGTACTTATATAGAGGAAGATATAAAGGGCACTAACTTAGAAAATAAAGAAGCCTAGGGAAAAGACTCCTCTTAGGCTAATAACTAGTAAATATACTTATATAAGATAGATAAGAGAATACCTTAGGAATAATAAAGATATTAGAAGAGATAGCTAGGAGGATAAATATAAAACTATTTCTTATACTAGCTATCTTAAAGACCTATACTCTTATAGATATCTTAGTAAACTTAGGGTATAAATACTATAGAGTTATAAGTAAAAGTATAGTAGACCTATTATACCTATAATAAATACTACTACCCTTAAAATATAATATTAAGGTAGTTATAAAAGACTTACTAAAATTTTAAGTAACCTATATAATAAGGGTATAAGTAGATATAAATAGTTAGGTCTTCTTAGTCCTTTTATATATTATACTAGCCCTTTTATACTTAATAATATTAAGTCTATTATAATTAGCTTATTATAGGTTACTACTTAATATAAAGTAATACTACCTCTACTTAAAAAGGAGGCTAAGATAGAAGATCTATATAATAGACTAATATCCTAAGGCCCTAGCCTTAGTCCTACTTAAGGGTAGCTAGTTTTATAGGTAACTAAGGAAGGACTTTAAGATAAACTAAAAAGAGATACTAGTCCTTATTACTAATATCTATAAGATTAATATAATTATTAAGTACTCCCTAAAGCCTATAAAGATACTTCTAGACTTATACTAAGAATTTAGGAGTCTATTTACTAAAAAGGATATATTAGTACTTCCTTTAAACTATAATAACTTTAACTATAAAATAAAGATTAAGAAGGGGCTAGATAAGACTATAAAATAACTACTATATAGATAACTCTACTAAATACTATAGGACTAGCTCCTAGAGTTTTAATAATAGCTAACCTCCTTACTAGATAAAGGCTAGATTTAGGCGAGTTCCTCCTTAACTATAGTACTAGTATTATTAGTATAAAAGATAAATAGGAGCTAGTGTTTCTATATAGACTACTATAGGCTTAATATTATATTAGATAATAATAGATACCTATTACCCCTAATTAAAGAGACTCTTTAATCCCTATTAATAGCTAAATAGTTTATAAAGCTTAATATATAGTCTATATTTTATAAGCTATAGATAAAGCTAGGCTATAAGAAGTATATAGCCTTTTAAACCTACTTTAGACTTTTTAAGTAACTAGTCTACCCTTTTAGACTCTTAGGCATACTAGCTATATTCTAATAATATATAAATTATATACTAGGCGAGACTTTTAATAACTATATAATAGCTTACCTAGATAATATCTATTATAATTATAAGTAAGTATATAGAAGTAAGATTATAGGTAGAGATAGATTTAGATAGAAGAGAGTAGTATAGAGAAGTAGTTAATAAAAGACTATATTATTAACCTTATTATTCTATCTTCTATCTAGGAAGAATTATAGTTATTTATAGAGAAAAAGAGAT
>JAEIJG010000521.1:0-25174 GCA_037289395.1 Beauveria scarabaeidicola
CCGGAGAAATAAAAAAAGGGAATCGATTGGTCGTAAAAAGGTATTGGCTTTGGAGAATGGAGGATGGAAAGGTTGTCTTATTCACGGCCTAGCATCAAGAGGGCTCGATTATAGTTGTCGGAAATGTATATAGGGAATGCAACGCGGCAAGTCTCAATCGTCCAGCGTCGGGACGGGGTATTGTTTATGCAAGACAACAAGGAGGGATGCTGGTTCAAAAGAATGACGAGACGATGGGTGCGCACATCCATCAAAGATGTTTCAAAAAGAGAAAGAGATAGAAGAGAGAGAAATAGACGACGAGAAGAAAAGGGAACAATTATGGAAAATCCCACTCGCAACTTGATTTCAAAACGAAGTATCGTATTCTCCCCTTTTTTCTTCTCCTCCGAGACCCTTGCCAAGTTTCTTCTTCTTCTTCTTTTTTTTTTCTCTTTTCTTCCCTTTTCATGCCAGGCTGTTCCCGCCGTGGAATACGAGAAGCCGCGCCAGCCCTGTTGGGCGAGAGCCTCGTTTTTGATTCGCCAGCCTTATGTCGACGCGACGACAAAAAGGGTCCAAAAAAAAGGGTCCGCATAATTCTGATTTCGAATCAAAAAAAGAGGTGCGCGAGCCGCGAGGGGGGGGGGATGCCCGAGTTTCAAGGACGGGGGAAGATGAGCAAGAACTTGTTTTTATTGTTTGATGTACAACAAGGTCAATACCACAAAAGAAATGCTGACAAGCACGTCATGTCTGGCCCGTACCTACGGTTGGTTACGCTTCCCCAGGCATCGATCCAAATGCCAATGTTTAACTACGGAGTAAGCTGCCATCGGCTCGTGTCATGTCCGGCTGCTGAAGCGAGCGCTTATACGCGCAAAGCCCGCACAACTACCCGCGGATGGACAAGGGCATTTGGAGCCTTTTTTCAAAAGCTTAAAAAGATTGTAAATGTTTGAACCTCTGCAGCTTGTACTAAATTCATCTGATTTCTGATGTGTTGAATTATTATATATAAATTGGTTGCGCTACACTTTGATGAGCGCTATACCCCCTGCTATCATAGCACACACCCCATCTCTTACAGCTCTTTGGTCACTCCTCCGTACAAGGGAGAAGAATTTTCTTGCTATTAGGGCTGACTTTTCGCGCCGTCTGGCCCCCTTTTTTGTCCTCTTCTGGGCTCTAGGAGGCTCTCTTGGCCCCTTGAAAGCCTGTTTTAGCGGGAACTAAACTTGGAGGTATACTGAGTAGATCAATAGTATTTTATAGTGGTATATACAGGCTCCCTCAGGAATCCTTCTGGGCTTCCCAAGTGTTGAGTTATACACTTAGAAAATAGACGCGTCACACTTCATGAGCGCAATAACCCCTTGTATATCACAACATGATGCACCTGCCGAGACACTGATAGAATTAACCATCAGCAACAACACAAGCAAACCCCCCTCACAAATACGTATCAACCCCCCTAGAAACCAATAGTAAATCTCCCCCATATTTTACGGCCTGTGGCCGCCCACTAATATATTGCCTGTTTACCCATCCGATGCCTTGGCCCCCCCCCCCGCCGCCGCGCCGCCGATTCTGAAGCCATAGATGCCGAAGCCCTCGATGGACAGGGGCGTCGCGCGGCAGAAGCTCCATTTTATCCGTCGGCTCATCTTCTCATCTTGGTGGCTACGGGGCACCAGACAGTCAGTCCATGTCATTGCTGTCATGCAGCCTCAGCCGTGCCTCTCGATCGACGACAATCTCGTCGCCGACGTGCCGGCGCGCTTCACCCCCCCGGACAGCCGTGATTAAAATATCTTTCGCCGAGGTGTGACACTTTTGAGCTCATTTTGTTGCACGTCATTTCGCTTCGGCTACTTTGGCTGACCGACCCTCCTCTTGCCAACACACGCACTGGACATACTTGGGGGTAAGCGCATCAAAAAGGACCATGAACCTCACTTGTTAGATGCCGACGAGCCTCCGTTGAACCAGCCATAGAGTGCACCAATCTAATGAGAACCACTCAGCACTAGCTCGATATGGATTTCTCAGCCTAAAGAAACACTGCAATACCGTACAAAGACGAAGCTAACGCGGTGGTGCAGAACAGCCGTAGTTGAGAGCACGTTTGTCACAGCAAGATGCAGCATTCACCGAAGCTGCTCACCATAGCTTTCTGTTGCATCATAGGATGCGAACACCTCATGCCACAGCTTTTCTGGCACATTTACTTTTGTGAAATCGGGACTATAGAATTCTCAGGCTACGGATATGCCGAAGCTGCCCCCCTGGCGAGACGTCTGAGATATACTTGCATCCCTGGATTAGAGGGTTGGAGTTCGCCCAGGCAACCTTGGCTAGTCCATCAGTATTTGTATTCGCGTCCACTTTCCGAGCCGCCGTTTCGATATGACACTGTTATGATATACCACTATTTCGCTCTGCCTGCGTGCGTAGTCAGTCGACTCACCCATCTTTCGATGTAAGACAAACTTGGTGCAACGCATAGCGACAGGCTACCTCGCTTCCAGACGTGTTCTGCCAGGGAAGCGAGCCCAACATTGGTGCCGCTGGCCGTGGGCCGTTGGTCGTGTTGGGTCTGTGGTGGTGACGGATCGAAGCAGCCTGCAGCGAACCGAGGCTGAACGACAGCTGGCGGTGATGGGCACCGGCTTGGCACGATTATTCCACAAAATATTCTGTTACCACCGCTGGAAGAGCACCTTGCTGCATGATGATTTGCATATGACATACTTTGAAGTGAGGCGCCACCGGACCTTGACTGGCCTGTAATGCATGCTTGGACGAGAGATACGTTGACTACTGACTAGCCTTTGTCAAGCGATGCATACGTGTATTTGGGCCTGCATGGATTCCGCACAGTGTCGGCAGAGATATTTGGCTGCAGGACTCCACGTACACCACGGACAAGGTTGAGGCAAGCTGTCGTCATCTCTGGCTCCTGCTGGCAAGCCCCTCTGTCAAAAGGCAGGCATAGTCGTGTGTCAAGCACAACTGTCACCGCGTTGTGCGCTTCAAGCTAACCTGCGGTTGCAAAGCAAGAGATTGATTGAATATAGGCAATCGTTTTCGATGCGCCAAGTCCAGAAGCACGCGGCGAGATTTATTGAAGAGCTGGGCACGTACGCAATCGACGAGCCAGCGTCAAGATAATGGCTAGCCGCCTCAACTACGCTGTCTCGTCACACTGCGGGGAATCATCGACAAAGCCAAGGGCAGATGGCTTGGCTAACTATGCTTCTTGGGAACTGCCAAACTGCTTGGCTATGCCCGGCCATGGCGCCATTGCTGGCGAGACGATGGTCTGGTTTCGGTTGTGCAAAGCGGAAATTCGTCGTTTCTATGATCAGCATTGGCACCCGCATTGCGCCTGAGAGCTTGGCAGCCTTCTTGGCGTATTGATTGGCCGGTGTGCCAAGCAAAAGCCATTGAAAACTTGAGCCAGGGTCGGCGAATTTGAGCCAGAGTTAAGCAACACGTGGAGGCGGATGGGCGCATGGCGGCGTGGCTGAGCCATTAAACCTTACTCGTAATAAAACGGTTGCGAGCCACACCAGTTAGTTGGTGGCCCAATCATTGCATGTCGCCATGTGACCCTCAGAGCGATGCCGAGACTTGACCTGCGGTAGTGTGTTCGTTGGAGGGGATCAGCCCATGTGTCACGCACAAGGCGAACCTTGAGTAGCAAAGTAGTTCATCTAATGCAGCAGAGCAATGCCAGGCAAGCTGCCGCTGTTCAACTTGGGGCGAAACTCGGGTCGTGCGAACAGGCCTGAATTCCGCGTCAGGCTAGCAGTTACCAACTTACCAGTAATGAGAGTCTTGCTAAGCGGGCCGACAAAACAGCCACAACGCCCAGCCGGTATGCGCGCCAGGGCGAAAGAGGAAGAAACAAGAGAGACGGCAGATGGCGATGCTGGCTGGCTGCAGGCTGATGCGCGATATCTAGGCAGAGAGACACACTTGATTGTATCTGGGCAGCCACAGACACACAGACACACTTGATGGCTAGGAGGGTAACAGGGTAAGAGGACAAATAGTACGGAGTAGTTGCAGGCTCTTCCTGCAGCGTGATTGCTGCTCTGTGTGCTTGTACTTGTCACACTTGTCAACTCTTGCATACCCCGGGCGCAGCCCCACGTATTTAGCGATTTCTCGACATGCTTATTAGCCTGCGGCGGAGGCGGAGGGGCACAAAGACTGGGCGCTCAGCGGAAAGCTTGATTCCTTTCTTGTTCAGTCTCGGCGATCGTCGGTACTGACAAGCCTGAGATTAGCTCGCGCTGTCGCAGACCGGAGCCTTCGGCCCCGGCAAGATACAGGGACGGATTGTTGCCCAACGGTAGTGCTGGCAGGTCGGATACAGTCACGGGCCGACATTCCCGGCTCGAGTCGTGTTGTTGCGGAAGAGAGCTTGAGGTCACGTTGCAGCCCAGGCTCAAGCCATGTCCAGGGTGTCCATGAGGGCGACTAGAGGGCTGGAGGGGTAGTTAATCAAGTGCATGGCACAACGACCCTTGCATCATGAGAGCAGTCCGCCGCTTCTTGCGCCCTTGCTCACGCTGCAGCGAAACAGCCACGGACTGTCGATCATGCCATTCTGAGGCAGTTGTGCTACATATCATTCTGACTCGTAGACTGCTCGGCTGCCGGCCAGGTTCTATGTAGTCAGCCATAAATGATAAACGAAGCAAGCAGAGATGGGAAGGAGTTAATTTGCGCGGGCGGCCATGTGCACCTTTTCTGGCCTTCTGACAAGATTATTGGTTTTGCTAGACAAGCAAACGCTCCACTACCTGCCTGCTCTGATGACGCTGGCGGCATTGCTGAGAGCAGCTGCGAATCGCGTGCACCGTCGACGGTATCGGCGGCAGCATGATGCCATCACATCACACAAGAGACGAGCCCACGCCGCTTGTGGCCTGAATTGGCAAAAGCAACCGACCAGGGCAGGATTTGAGGGTGTTGCTTGTTGTTCGCCTTGTGTTGCGTGTTGCGTGTTGCCCAAGATTGGGCTCGCACGCTGGCAACTGGGTGGGTGCTGTTTGGAGAAACAGAAGAGCCTGGAACGCGGCCAGCGAATGCTGAGTCGGCGCCCCACAACCGGCCCAATATCCAATCGAACACCGGTTATGGCCCTGATGGGTCTTCCGCCAAGACCGCCAAGCTCTTGGCGGTCTTGGCAAACTCTGCTCCGCCGCATATCTCAATGTCCCTGCATGCTCTGCTACCTTTTTCATTTGCCAAATCACCCGTCTGAGCAAGTATTACTGCCAAGAAGTACCTGGACTTGGCATGCCAAGAGCGCCAAGGCTTTCCGCTCGCCCCTTCAGTCTTCGCGCCAAGACCTGGCGACTTGGCTCCGGTATCAGCACATCTAAAGCCAACCGCCCTCCCCGCAACATTGCTCTTTTTTCTACTCTAGAATTTAAATCTTGCTTCTCGACTTTCCTTCTTGGCTTACATCCAAACCGACATTCAACCTGCATCATCGCCATATTTTCCATCACTTCTCAAAAACCCTCATCCGCTCTCTCGCTACACCTTGCCACGCGCGCCACAACGTCGCTGTCTGGCGCTAATTCAAACCGTCATCCCGGAATCGCCCTGGCGCCCGCCTCTTGTATTCGACTACACGTATAATCAACCGCTGCAATGTCGCAACTCCCCGACATCTCCCAGGTTGCCTCTGGCGTGAGCAGCAACAGCAGCGACTCCAAGTCGGGCACCCCTGCGCCTTCAAGCACCGCCGCGCGCGACGCCGCCATGGCCAGCATTGCTGAAGACAATCTCACATGCCGTTGGAACCAGTGCCTTCAAAAATTCGCCACTCCCGAAATTCTCTATGTACGAAGTCTTGAGCTGTTTTTCATGCCCGTCCGTCACCATGTCTGACTCTTTGGTCCGCAGGAACACATTTGCGATCGCCATGTCGGCCGCAAAAGCACAAACAACCTTAGCCTGACCTGTCAATGGAACTCGTGCCGCACAACCACTGTCAAGCGTGACCACATTACCTCACATATCAGAGTCCACGTCCCTCTCAAACCTCACAAGTGTGAGTTCTGTGGCAAGTCCTTCAAACGCCCCCAGGACTTGAAGAAGCACGTCAAGACCCATGCCGACGATTCTGTCCTTTCCCGCCAGGACAGCGGCTTCAACTACCGAACTCAGTCCAAGGGTACGTTTCATCCATCACCATGCAAGATAGAGCAACCGCTGACGTATTTAGCAGCCCCTAGCTACTACGACCATAATGGCCAAATGCGTTCTGGTCACACCGGCTATCCCCAACCTGGCCACCCTGGCGGCTACTATGCTCCCCAGCAACCCGCGAGCTATGGCATGTACTTTAACCAGCCCCCTCTGAACGCTCCCCGCGCGGAGCACATTGGCTACAACGCTGCCGCCGCTGGCGGTTATGACCGCAAACGTACCTACGACATGGTTGACGACTTCTTTGGCAGCGCCAAGCGCCGCCACATTGACCCCTCGTCCTACACCGACATTGGCCGCTCGCTTCTTCCTCTCCACGGCTCCCTGTCTGTCCCCCAGGGCGCCTTGGCTGCTGCCGATCATTACATGCCCCAGACTGCGCACGTCTCTGGTGGCATGAGTGCCGGTGTTCCTCCCATTGCTCACAACCCTCTGGCTCAGCAGTACTACCTGCCTATGCCTAGCGCCCGCACCCATAAGGACCTCGTCCACATTGACAATCTTCTCGGCCAAATGCAGGACACCATCTACGAGAATGCCAACCATGCTACTGCCGGCGTACATATTCACAATGGCAGCGATCACGGCTATGGTGGCTTCCGCAACACTCCCTCGCCCAATGTCGTGCACCGCGGATCTCCCACCCATATGGCCGATGGCTACGCCGTCTCGGCCGCCAACATGGCCTCCCCTCTCACTGCCATCTCGTCAACCGGCACGCCTGCTGTCACCCCTCCTTCCAGCTCCATGTCCTACACCTCGGGCCACTCTCCAAGCCCGTCTGCCTCTGGCATGTCTGCTGCTGGCCTCTCTCCCCAGTCCCGTCACAGCCCGGCCGCCGTCATGTACCCGAGCCTGCCCACCAGCCTGCCCGCTGCCAGCCATGGCTACGGCCAGTCTGCCACGGCCACGCTCGGTCCCAGCTTCGACATGAGCGAGCGCCGCCGCTACTCTGGCGGTCTTCTCCAGCGCGCGCGCGGCCCTCTGCCCACGCGCCCCGCCGAGCCGTCCAGCGGCGCTACCACCCCCAAGGCCGCTGCCGACAGCCCCGCCTCGCCCGCCTCGGAGTCGTCAGACACGAGCGATGCCACCCGCGAGCGTGAGGAGCAGTACGATCGCTGGCTGGAGAATATGCGCGTCATCGAGGGCCTGCGCGAGTACGTCCGCGGACGTCTGGAGCGCAGAGAGTACGTTCCCGACGAGTCGGAGCGCAACGGTGACGCCATGGACGTCGACGTTAAGAGCCCCCAGCTGCCTCCTCGCGCGCTCGGCAAGGGCAAGGAGGGCGGCAACTCGCTGTACCCCATCCTTCCCGTGCCCGGTTCTTGAGCGTGGGATTTGGATGGCTTTTGTTGACAATGTAGGCGTCTAGGCGGATGGCTTGGTTCCATCTTTCATGGAACGATGAAGTAGGAGTTTATGGAACGGGACATGTCTTTGATCTTTTTTTTTCTGTTGGATTTCGATGTGAAGCAAACAATCGGACAGTGCGTACGTCGAGACGTTGTTGAGCGATGCGCGGCCATGATGTATATTGATGTTGTATGCTGTTGAATATTGGACCTTGTTCCTCAACTCGTTTGATTGCCCTTGTTGATTGCCTCGGTGCCTGTCACAAGTGAGATGAGAAGAATTGTACTTTATTATCGCATTTTCTGTAGCTAATGAGTTATCCTATGCAATGACAGCCTCGGCGTTGGTCCCATCATCTCCCTTTGCTGAGCTGAGGAGGTAGTTAAATAGCCCCAGCGTCAATCGGCAACAGGGACGAGTTATGCGCCGCAGACACTGCCCATTCTTTTGTTTTTAGACTCTAGTCTTTTTATTATTATTTTCCAGCTTTTTTTTTTTTTTTTGGTAGAGTCGCTAACGTGTTTAGTACTAAAAGTGCATTTACTATGCGACAGCCACGGAAAAGAAGGAAAGAAGCAAGCAGAATGAAAACAGGAGAGGAAGGAATTGGCTGACGATTAGATGGGCGGGGTTCTCCGAAGCGCTTAGCAAAAAAGAAGAAAAAAATTGAACGGGGACGAGCGAAAAAAGGAATTTTAGAGTTGGCTCCGGCGCTATTAGGTAAATGTTTTGAATGTCTTTTTTGCGTAACATGGAAGGCGCGCCGATGAGATGCTTGGGGTTGTCAACATGTCGGTCATGCAGGGGTGAGAAGTAAACCCAATCTCAATCTCCCCGGTAAGCCGGGCCATGGCCAATGTACACGTACCTCAATGAACTTTGCTTCCTTTTTTCTTTTTCTTTTTTTAGTCCCTCATTGACCTGGCCTCGCGCCAAAACTGCAGCACACCTTGGACGGTCAGCTGGCCCGCAAGGAGTGGTCGTACGAGCTTACCTATTCAGCTCGGCTGTCGGGATCCAATGGAGCCTCGCCATGTCGGGTTCCTCTGGGGCAGCCTGCAGCCAAGTACCTTGGTCAGGACTCAGGACTAGGTGAAGACGGTGAAGACGGGCAGCAACGCTATTTTCAAACAACGCTTCGGTCATTTCGCGAGCAAGCAATCTGATGATAACGCCGGAATGGGTGCGGACTTTACCGGATAATGGCGGTCCCGCCTTGTTACAAGACAAAGAGATGGGCTGCGGCTGGCCCGGGCGACATTTTTTGCTTGCCTCGCGGTCTTTGCTTCTGCGGCTTTCGTGCTCAGCAACCCAACACGTCTTGATGATCCGGCTTTGCACCAGAATTCCATTTCAACGACGCCTCATGTGTTGGTTTCCCGCCATCAACATGCCGAATCCTGCAAGTACAGGGGTTGCCAACAGCATCGGGGGTTTCCGTCTGCAGCAGATGCTCCCCACCAGGTCATCCAAGGAGCGACCTCGAGAGTTTGCAAGCTAGCGCAACATTTCAATGGCAGTATCCGTATTATTATTGTTATTATGGTACGCCGACTGGCCGCTAGGCCGTACGGTACCTCTATGTCATGTACTACTACGATACAGCAGGCTTCAACAGCGTCACATTTGACTGCACCGAGAGCCACTCGCAGGGGCTGGGCCAGTGGTCTGCAGTTTCCAGATGGCTGTCCAAACAGAGCAATGATGGATCATCATGCCAGACGAGGTGCAGCTGATGGGATAATCATCTTGCCTTATCCGCCGACGGAAGCCTCGGGAAGAGCCATGCACAGCCAGATGTTGCGTCGCTAGTTCAACTTTCAGCAGGCAATGTTGAAATCGCGAGCCCTGTGCAGATGTAGAACGCTCGGTCCAGGTGGAATACCGATGCGTCGATGTGGCTGAATTCTTATTATTATGCCGAAATCAGGACCTCAAGACTCGGAAGCAATAGTTAAATGGCGGTCCCGAGCGCCCCATTGTTTTGCCATTGGCGCATACGGGCTATAGAATATTGAATAGATGATTCTTGTATTAGGATATTTTGATCGTCATGGTAGCAGCATCGGCAGGTGGTAGTTCAGCTGAGCATTTGCTAACCTCGTGCAGAGCGGAAGGATTAATAGCGGCGAATAAAGGATGGCCATGAGCATCATGAGCGCCACTTTTCACAGGCCCTGTTTGCTGGACGATCCCGGATGGGCAAACAGGCAGACGGGAATCGCAGAGTAGCGTAAGCTCGCATGAGGCTCAAAGATGCCCATGATCGCCGGCGACGCAGCTAGAGCTACTTTCGTTCGAGGCTGCGTCTTTTTTTTTTTTCTACGTGACATTGGCAAAAACACAACCAAAATTGAACATGACGGCAGCCACAGGCGGAGACCTACGCAGCGATCCTACTAGAGCAGGCGCCGAAGAATATTTCGAGTCTAGTGCAGCAGCCAAGGGCAGGGCTACAGGCAAACAACAGGCAGATGACTGGGGAGGTTGCCGAGACGAAGCACCAAGGTAGCGACCGTTGAGTTGCCCAACACGACAAGAAAGAAGAATTGGAGGAGGAGAGGTGCATCCGCCACAACGAGTATCCATGCGGGAGGAGGGAAGGCAGACGAGGATATTGAGTGGCTGTCGCGCTGGCTGAGTCTTGCATGAGCCCCCGCCAACAAGCAGAAGAAGTAAGAAGTAGGAAAAGAAGCAAACTAGTTTACGCAGGTTAATCGTTGGCAAGACTCACTATTTACCAAAGCGAAAACAGGCACGAGGCAACGACGGAAAATAGAGAGAGTTTCTAAAATGGGGAAATGGAACGGTTGACGTGACGGAACTGCACGTTTGGCAGCTTGTCTGTGTTACCTTTTTGCGTGGATAACACATGCATTGACAAGCTGGCAGGCTGAATACAGATTGTCTTTTTTTTCTCCTCCCATGTTTCTTGCTTGCTTGTCGGACCGTCGGTAAACGATATGAGACAAACCAAAGTCGCATAGTTTTCTAGGCCGAACCACGAGTCAAGAAAATGGCAAAAAAAAAAAAAAAGACCTGCTGTAGCCTGTTATTAGTGTGCATGCCAGGGCAGTCAAGGCTGCATGGCGTCGAGGGGGGGAGGCGATTGGACGGCGAATCCAGACGGGGCTGTGAGGGGCGGTGGCGGAAGTTGGCAGCGAGCGGAATTAAGAAGGCACCCGTTTGCTACCTATTCGTAGGTAGGCAAATACAACAACTGCCAGGGCTGTTTTACTATCATCCTTACCAGGTAGGTAGGCATTCATTCCCTGCCTTTTTGTAGGTAGGGCCTTGCATCTACCTCGATAATATTTTCCATCGTGTCCATGTACTTACGACTCCCTCCCCTTCTCTCAGGCTTTGCTGCACGTTGCACGCTGCACGCTGGTACTCGGCCTGGCTCTCGCCAAACGCCGCCCCAGAATTGGCCCCTCCGGACTCCTCCTTGTCCAAGACCCTCCCCCCTCTTCCGCCACTCAACCACTTTTCCAGCGCTGCAGCAGCCAGCGGGCATCGCGCGATAGCCGGCCCAATTCGTCCCCTGCGTTGGCTTGCCTTTTTCCTTGTTGCTTTACTAATTACCCTATTCTCTACTTCAACCCCCAATTCAATCCAGTTCAAACGTCACCGTTCTGTCCCTCTAGCCGCCATCCTCCGTTTGATTCCTTCATCTTTCTTTTCTCATACATTGTTTGTCCTCGTTTCTTGGCTAGCCAGTCCTGTTTCCCATCTGTTCCATTCCTTGCTTACCCTCCTCTCCCACCCTACCCACCTCTTCTCATTCATCACCTGTCGCTCACCTTCTTGGCCTGGGAACAAAAGAGTCTGGCTGGCTCTTTGCAAATTCCGCCCTCTCCCCGCCCTCCGCGGTCGTCTCCGCCAACCACCAATTACCCGCACAAACTACAGGCGTTTTGTCGTGAGAGCTAACCACGACGGCCGTTACGACTTCCAGCCTTGCCTCCCTTCTTTTTTAATCGTCCTCGTGTCAGGAGCGCGCCTAGCCAACGTCTACAAGGCGGCTCCCTCTGCATATCATTCTCATCCGGCTGTTCGCCCTCTGATGCTGCGGCCGACTACCTTCCATGGATACTCCGGGCCTAATCGACGCTGACGCCCAGTCGTCCTCTGGCAAACAGCCATCGTCAAGCGAGTCTTCGCCTGCTGTGTCGGCGGCTTCTTCAGCTACCAAACGCTACAGAGCGGCCAATGCCACTCCTGACTGCTGTCGCACTTGCAGGCTGCGCAAGGTCAGCTCCGAATTTCCTTCATTTCACTCCCAGTCCAGCCCAGCCCCGGCGTCCCCGACATCCGGGCCGCCGGCGCCCCAGACAACGCCCGCTGCCCAAGTGCATCATCCAGGCTACTGTCACGACCACGGCCATGGCGCAAAGTGTAGTTGTGCAGCATGTGTTGCGCATTTGCTGACCTCATCTTTTGTTTCATTTTAGGTAAAATGCACAGGCAAGTCGGCTACCGGGCCCTGCACTAATTGCGTACGCCTCGAACTGGGCTGCAGCTTCCAGAGCACCGACAATCTACACGATCCCCAAGGTACGTGCTCCAACATCAAACTGCCTCCTAACAAATAGCTGCCTGCGCTGCACTGCTCCGTAGCGCATGCGCACACGATGGGCCATTTCGAAATTTCTCTTCTCAAGCAGATTGCCATACTGACAAGTCATGATTTATAGATCGCGTGTCAAGAACAACTCCCAGCGCTAGCCACACCGAGGCGGGTACCCTGCGCAAGCGCGCACAAAGAGCCTGCAGCCAATGTCACTCACACAAGACAAAATGCTCCGGCGATTTGCCTCGCTGCCGACGTTGCGAGGCCAGCAATCTCGTTTGCGAGTATACACCCACCAAGCGAAAATTTACCAGTGTTCGCTACAGCGCTACCGACGGCACCGACGGCGCACCTACCCCATCAGAGACCACTGTTAGCATGCAATCTACCGAGGACCTGTCAGCCAATAGCCCAACCACCAGTCACCTTCAAGGCTATTACGTTATGCTCTTAGACCCAAACGTACTATGCGCCGAGTATGTTGTTTTCATTTCAAGGGCACCTGCGAGCGTGCTGACATTTCTTGCAGGGACAAGATGATCAAGAGAGACATTGTTTCACGACATTTTGAAGTGTACATGTACTGTCTCTACTGGATGCCGAGTTTGGGCTTCCTTCATCCTCCTACATTATGGCGCCAAATTGACGTATGTATCTCTCTGTTCTACCTCGCCCATGTCATCCAACTCGACGCTAATTTCTCATAGGACATGACACTCCATCCAGCCAAGGCCGCTGCGATATGCTCAGTTACGTGTTTTTTTGCAAATCCTGGCGAAGTTGGCCGTGACTTTGGCCAGAGATGCTGCAACCAAGTGGAATCATATCTTATTCGAAGTATTGATCGATTCTCGGAAGAATCCCTCATGCTCACCACTCTGAATACCCTTTTCAACCTCTTTCTTGGCTCCTATGCCAGAGTCTGGACGTGCCTCGGGATCGGCTCTCGCGTCATGGTCGGCCTGCAAGCAAACTGGGATTCTGGAATATACACAGGCCGCTCTTGGATCGAGCAGGAGAGCTTACGTCGACTAGTGTGGCAGAACTTCTACATGGATCGGCTACTTGCCGGGGGTTATGACGAGTATCTCGCCAACCGCAATGATACCTGGAAGCTCCGACTACCTTGCAAGGAAGAAGCCTATCGCGGGAACCGTCCTGTGATAGCCGACCGCCTACATGACAACCCCCATTTGTGCCTCGAAAATGCCGGCTTGCATGCTTGGCAGCTTCGAATATGTGATTTGAGGCACCGAATTCAGGTGTAAGTGTTGCCCGAGACGGCGCACGAGGAATGTTGGCACTAATAACCATAACAGAGCGACTAAGCGGCTGACACTCCCTCAAGTCAACGTTTCACGACCGGAACCGTCCGCAGTCATGTCGGAGATTATGACTCTCCAGAATGAAATAGGATGTTTCCACATGTCGCTTCCGGCTCAATACAAGCTTACTGACCAGGTCGTTGAGCGCATTATGGGCACCGAGGAGCGCAACGGCTATATCTACCTACACTCTCACATCGGTGTCAGCCACGTGGATCTGTATCGCTTTTCTCTGCCAGGTGTTCACGGCACTGCTCCAGACCTTCTGCAGCGACTTCCGCGGGACTTTGTACTATCATCGCAAAAACAGGCGGTTGCGCACTCCATCAGCGTCGCCACCTTTTGTGACGTGGTTCGACGCGAGCACGAAAAGCATCCCTCGCTGCTACCAATACGACTGACTGGGGATTATTCCATAACACACATGTGCACGCAGGCGATTCGCGTGCTAGTCGTGGCTCTGTGCCACAACTTGTACCATGACATCGCGGGCAAGACGACAAGTCCTCCTTGGAGGGGCATCAACTCGCGCGTAGTGACAGAAGCAGATATTCGAGAGATGATTGATAATCTCTTCAAAGTGATGGAGCCGTGGAGCCACATCTCGCGCATTACCAAACAAGCGTATGACGCCAACAGGGTCATGGTGGACCACTACTACAAGACGGGCAAGTTGAATGAGACTCCCAACGCAGAGCTAGTTGAGGCGACGCGGATAAGCATGTTGTCGGGCCCAACTGGAGGGTCTATCCTAGGCAGCACGGACCAATCTGTCAATGAGCAGTGGGGTGCCAGCGCCAACGTGCCGTCACCGGAGGACGGTTCTCCGTACGGGGCGGTGAATCTTGGGTTCGAGACGGAAAACGGACCGCCCGGAGTGCCGCTCTTTTTAGAGCAGGCACGCATGGCACCGCTGGAAGATACGGGACTTGGACTGTACGATGGCGATAATTCGTTCGAGCATTCTCCGCTTTGGGACTTTTCCAAGGACATGAGCAAAGTGATTGAAGAAGACGAGCGGCTGACACTCGATGGGCAGTACCGAGGGACGGCGGGGCTCATTTACAGCGACAAGGACGTGTCGGCGTACCTGCGGCACCAGCAGCGTCAGGTGAATGGGTACTCGAACAATTATGTGAATGGGCATGCGGACCCTTCGCGATATACGTACCCAGGCCGTTGCTGAGGAGCATTTTAGCTGTCAGATTCTCAACTTGTCATGCCGTTGGATTTGTGTTGTTGACCTGGTTGGGGGTGACATTTAGTTGATGCAGTCATGAATGGCGTTTACGAGAATGGTAAAAAAGGGGTTCCTGTCAGGATTTTTTTGTCTATGCTTTTTCTCTTTTGATATTATACCACTTTTTATGGCAGTGTATACCCATGGAATGACATGTCGTGGCGCGGCATAGTACTTGATCAAAATGGTGCAGCTGGCGAAGTGCAACAGGGATACGTGATGTGAGATTTTCTGTAGCATGGTTGTGCGAGAGCCATGATTGCTGGAATCTGTATGGTAGTAACATTATCAGTATGCATCAATGGACAGTGCGCCAATTTCTTGCAGTTGAGGTCATTGTTGTGAGAAAGGTGTTGTGAGTGAGGTGTTGTGAGTGAGGTTGTTGTGAGTGAGGTGAGTGGTGAGTGGCCGACTGCCAAATGCGGCGTTGGTGCAGAAGATGTGGGCTGCCAAGGATGGTGGTGTCTGGGCGGATGTTTGAGATGAGATGGAGGCGGGTCATGTTTCGTTAATAACTAAGCTCTCGGAGCTGTTGGCCAATTTCTGAGCTGCGAGATTTAGAGTTTGTGATTATTAGGAGATAATGCCGCGATCAGCAACCCGAGCCAATGAGAGTGATGCAGGTCGACACCTGGAGACGGGGCTGAACAGGCCTGAACGGGGCCATGATTCCTGTTTTTTACTGCGGTATTTTGGTACACATTCGCTGGGCGGCTGGGCCTAATAAATAATAAATACCGAGGGAAGATGGGAGGATTTGCAGGGTCACCAGTGGCAGCTTGGCAGCGAATTGGCAACGTGGGGACGAAAATCATGCCGCAGTGGACCAGCCAGCTTGAAAGGCCAAAAAGGCCAGCCAGCCAGCCCAACATGCTACAGCCCTACCGGGAAATTTTCCTGATAGTAGGCACGTACTAGTACCTATGTAAATAGTGTAAATAGGGCGCTGCCGCGCTGCATTGAGTGCATTGACCCGAGTGGTTTTGCGACAAAAGAAATTGGGGATAAATAGTATGAAATTATAATAAACTGCCAATCCTTTCAGACGCTCTTGTCAGCCGCAGGCAGGTACGGAAAACGCTGCGCCTCTTCCCAATTCATCGCTCCATCCCGTAATACGGATAAAGTACTCCGTAGAGGGGCCACACGACGCCACGACCAAGAATTGGCTGCCTTCCTTGCTCCTTCGGCCTTTTTGATGACTGGTCTCTCCTCCCTACCTACTACTTCTTTCTTGCCTCATGCCCATTACGCCCCGTTTCGGTAAATAATTCTCCTTGTCAATCTTTCGTCTTTGACATACTTGGCAAGGCTACACATGGGTCTTTGACCTTGTCTTCTACCCCCTCGCTCTCTTCTTCTTTTTTTTTTTTTTTGGAGTCTTGCCCTCGCTCGCTCACTCGTTGTCCTATCCGCGAGTTATCGTAACGCGACCGTCTCTCCCCCTTTTTTTTTGGTGCTTCATCTATATTTTCCCACTCTCTAATCCCCGCCGCCCTCGCAATCTACGCGACAAGTCTTCACCTCCGACCACCGCCTCCCAATACGAAGAAACGAATCATTCCCCGGCACGAGCGAGCGAGCGAGCGAGCGATCAAGCCCACAACGATGCTGGCGCAGATCCATCGCAATAAGCGGACCGCCGCTCTCGTCGCGGTGCTCTTCCTTGTCCTCCTCGTCTACACCTGGCACTCGCTCAACCTCGAATCGCTGCTGCCCGCGCCCCTGCTGCACGGCGGCCACAAGCAGGTGCCCATCGTTGCCGCGCGCATGCACGAAGTGACTTGCCCGGGTCCCATTGGCGAGCAGCTACCCTCGAAGCGCATTCCTCTGGTCCGCGGCCGCAACGTCTCCAGCACCACCCACGGCCAGACCCTCTCCGTTCCCAAGGTCGTCGTCCTCATCTTCTACGGCCGCCGCAACACCGTCTCCATTCTCGATTGCTACCTCAAGGTACGAAGGACCCTCTAGGACAACAAGAAAGAAGCGCGCTGCTCTTTGAGAGGCAATCATGTCTTTGGTCCGTGCGGAGCGGGGTGCAAGGGATTCCCGCACGGGAGCCAAGGCTAGCCTTCTCGGCGAGGCTCTCTGTAGCTGCGTCCTCGAGATGCTTCCTAGCTTTGCGCGTCTCTGCCTGTCTCAATCCCCTAGTTCTTGAGGACCTACGCAGCCGCTTCTGCATTGCCAGTGTGATTGATCGAAGCTGACCCTGTATTATAGCGTAACCTCGTCAGCAACGGCGGTCTTATTGACGAGGTCATCTGGCTGCGACGTACCGAGAAAGAAGAAGATCTCGAATTTCTTCAGAAACTCCTCGACTCCGAGAGCCGTTACAGCAAACGGGATGTTGACCGCACAGAAGCATCCGGCTTTGCCAGCGCCTACGACGGCATGGACGATGACACGCTATACATCAAGATTGACGACGATGTGGTAAGCACTGCAACACTGGCGATGCTTCCATGGTGCGCCTATATGTCAACCTTTCTCTTTCTAATCTTGTATGTAGGTCTTCATCGACGACGACGCCATCCTCTCCATGATCTGCACCAAGCTCACCCACCCCGAGTACTACATTGTCTCTGCCAACGTCGTCAATCAGCCCATGATCAGCTGGCTGCACTGGAATCTCGGTGCCGTCCTTCCGTACCTGCCCGACACCACGAATCCCTACCCAGAGCTCAAGCCTGGCGAGCGGGTCGACTGGCGCGCCTCGACGCTGCCTGACTACGAGGGCCACGAAGACATTGATATGCTCGAGTGGAGCTCGCCTGACCAGAAGAAGCACAGATGGCTGCCCCTTCGCAATCGCACAGACCACGTCCTCGATGGCACTCCCATTGTTCACACCGAGTATCATGCCTTTGGCAAAGGCCTCGGCCACTGGCAGATTGGTGCCCAGCAGCATTACAGCTTTTTTGACAATCTGGAAAACAAGCAGCTTCACAAGTACAAGTTTAACATTTGGGATTTCCAGCTAAAGCGTCTCGGCATTCAATTCATGGTCGTTCACGGCAAAGATATAAACGGCGCCAAGCCCATCGGCCAGGACGACGAGCAGCACTTTTCCGTCACCATGCCTGAGAAGACGGGCCGCGCTGCCGTGGCAGATGGTAGAGCCATTGTCGCCCACTACAGCTTTGGCCCGCAGTCTCAGCAGCTGCCTACGACAGATATTTTAGACCGGTACCGATCGTATGCTGCCGAAAAGATTTGCCGAAAGCCCATGCTTTGGTCACCCGAGGACGAAGTCCCCAAACAGCCTCTATCATGAGGAGGGGGACTATCCACAAGCACCTCAAGAAGAGGAAGGCTTGGCGCCGGCGAACACGACAAGACACCGCATGACAATGTGGTCTGCTTTGCCCGCAATATTCTTGATTTATTTATTCTATTCATATAATCCATAGCGCAGAACCGGTGGCTTTGACAAACGGAGATGCAGGCGAGAGTAGCAGTGGGAAAGAAGGACAGCGCATAGCAGCATACTAGCAAGAAAAAAGCCCCCTGGGCCGGCGCTTTGGGAGTTGATGCTTTCTTTTTTTCTTTTTTTCTTGTTTCGTTTTTCTTCTTTTCCTCTTCTTTCCTTCTTCTCTCCTGCTTCTCTTTTTCCTCGTCTTTCTCATACTTTTTGACGGGTTAGGTTTTCTATACGGGTTTTTGTTGGAGATGTTACATGCACGCCTGTCTGTATTCTTTGTTACATTATGATTTAATCACATAACTTGTTCTTACCCTTTTTTCTCTTTCTTCCTTTTTGCTTTTCTTTGGACTTTGTTTCCGGAAGGATCGTGGTTTCGGTCTTCTTGACGTCCCCGTACATCAAAGGAGCTTCTTTGCCACCGAGCACCCGAGTCTTGACTGGAATGCGGGTTGAGAGGGGGGGGGGTTTCCGGACCCTGATCGCAACGAGAAGCCGAAATGCCCCGCGCCATCAGAGACAATGGCGGAGTTGCAGTTGCAGAGAGGGACAATCGAAATAAACAAACGGCGTCATAGTTATGTCCATCATCAACACGGCATATATTGCGGTGGTGGCTTGGACAGGAGCGAAAACCCACGTCACGTTGCACAACGTGGGCAAATGTGCCACGACAAGCAGACAATAATGGAGAGAGGACAAGGCAGCCAAAAAAAAAAAACACATCATTCAAACACGCAAACAACGTACTTGTACCATTATACACTATGCCGAATATACAGCTATAACCACCTACTGCCAGAGCCAGAGCCCAAGTCTGGCAAAGAAGAAGAAAAATAACAACGCAGGCTGTAAAATCAGTGACTAGGCTCACAAGTAGCTCGCGCTCGTCACAGGCCACTTTCTCCCCATGCTGCCCTTGGTTAAAACACACAAAACTGTCGTGTCCTTCCTGCACATACTCCGACTTTGCGCAGCACCATTCCTGTCGCGTATCTACTCGACTCCTCCCAGCAGTAGAGCTTCCCGAATTTGCAAGATGCAGAACAAGCTTATGAGAAACACATGGATTTTGGTATCAGACAGGTCAATGGGCGCCAAAGTCCTTTTCGTCACATGTGTGTTGTGTTGAGGGTGTCCAATCTTAAAAAGACACATTCAGAGTTTCGCAGAGTAAAAAGTAATTGTTGGAAACAGTTCGGATACCGCGGGCTGGTGCTGAGTGTCGAGTTTCCGAAACTAAGGAATTCCAGCAATGAAGAAAAAGCATTTCAAAAGAGGGTAATAAGGATTATATGTATTGGCGTGCGATGGCTGTTGTATCCTAAAAAGAAAAATTTCGTCAAAAAAGTCGTCGGTGATGGTGCTGAATGTAACTGGGCCAGAATTGTCGATGCCCTTTCGTTTGTTCGCTATTCGAATGATTTTTGCCGTCTATTGAAACAGGTTGCGATCCTTTTCCTTGAGGCCGCCAATATTATCCATGTCAATGGACTGGAACTGGCCCTTGGCCTCCTTCTCATAGGCGGGAAGCTGCTCTTCTCGTACAGGTTCGAGGCCAACAGCGGCATTGTCGCCGACTCTGACAATGAGAACGCGTCCGCTCTTGCGTTGGCCGTCGTTGTCGTGCTCGTCAGGAAAGGTGATGTGAATTTCAGGTACATTATCGGGAGAGTCGGGAGGCGAGTTGGGGTTCTGCAGCATAGGCTGGCCGTCGCGGCCAATGACGACGACGCTGGAGCGACCGTTGTGTTTGGTCTCAATGGTGAGGCTGTGCTGGAGCATGGGCTCCTTGCTGGCTTCGTTGTAGGTAGGCAGAGATTCGTTGCGAAGCTTCTGCATGCGACGGGAGCGGCGGAAGAAGTAGAGGGTAGAAATGAGGATGATGGAGACAAAGGCGAGGACGAGGATGGTAATGATGGCGTTGATCATCCTATCGGAGCCATCTTCGGAGCTGGAGCCTCGGGAGATGAGTCGACGGAGGGGCTCCAGGCCAGACCTCTCGTCGCGATCAATAATGACAGGGCGAAACGCCAGAGCAGACTCGGATCTCCCGGTGCCACGTGCGGCAAGATTATCCAGACGGATGGTTGGTTCCATAAGGGTTGGTGCCATGATTGGTCGCGGAGATATCGAGACGAGATGTGCTCAACTTTATAAATGAAGGACAGGTAGTTTGAGGTGGCTGTGAATTGAAGCGCGGGGTTAGTTTGGCGAAGAATAGGCATTGAAAGGCGGATAGTGTGGTGATTCGTGCGGGGGAATCGAGAGAGTATGATCGATATATTGAAAGCTGCATTCTCGACGCATTCCTGCCAAAGGCCAAGGCAGGCGGTGGTTGGTTGGGACGTGAGACCGCAGAACAAGGCGCAGACAAGCGGGAAAAAATGTATGTGCAAATAGAATGTGAGACGTACGTCAGTGATTTGGGTCTGAAATAATTCTTTCTCTTAGTGTCAGTTCGAATGAGTGTCGGTGGTTGGACCAAAGGTCAGCGGGTGGCAGGAAGGATAGGACGGGCGCCAGCTGAAGGAATGAAGCTGAGCAGCACCAAGGAGTGGTTGGAGTTCTGATCAAAGAACGTCCAGTTAAAAGAGGAGAATGAATGTGGATTTAGAGAAGCATAGTAGAGAAGAAGAAGGCGAAAAATGAGCGACACCTGAAAGGCTGAGATGATGTTTGTCTGGTCGAACTTGGGCAAGTCGAGCAGGCCTGTTCGGGATGGGTGAGGAGGGAGAAGAGAAGGGCGGAAGGGGTGAGTGAGCAGGTGACGGGCAGGAGCGGGGCTCGGTCGAGGCAGTTGCCAGTTGGTGGTCAGTGAGCCCGACAAACTAACAATAGCAGGAAGACGGACAGCAAACAGCCTAGTTATTTACTGGTACTCCGTCCAGGATAAGAGATTTTGATTTGGTGTGAGTGGTTCCTGATTGCCCTGGTCCGGGGCCTTGACGAGCCTCTTGGAGTTTGCTGAAGTGCTGCAAAAACCTGCTTGCAAGCCTGAGCTTCGGGCACGTCGACAGGAACAGGCTTAGTCGAGTCCCTCGGCTGCGTCTGGATTGGTCATTGTTGACGGTGGCGCCCCGTTTGCCCCGCTCTCCTCCCAGGATACAAGGTTGTTGGCAAGTTCAATGTCACTAATTAGTTATTACCTTTCAGCGGCGAGAAGCGCTGCAGTGTTGCCCGATTGCTTACCTTGCAGGAAGCTGTTTGTCCAAAATAACCATGATGACTCTCGACATTAAATCGCAGCATCTACTCTTGTCGCAGCATCGACTCTTCACGCAGCGTTTCTCCCCTCCGCACTGCCACAGCACGTTGCCCTCCCCACAAACCAATTTATTCTTGCACCCAGGCCCCTGAACTGAGGCTGAACTTCGTCCATGACCAGCATGTTAAACAAACACGCGGGAAATGAGCCATGGTCCCATGGCGACTGGCCCGCCCGCTCGCGATTGGCCGGACCCCCTTGCGCTACACGGAGTGGGTAAATGCAGGGGCCTCGCTCGAGTGGCTAGGATACTCTAGCAATGTTGAGCACAGCCAGCCTCCAGCAACCCTTCAGGCACAAGACGCAGCACGCGTCCAAATTCCCCTTTTGTTTTGCCCTCGTCCCTGTAAATAATATTCCTTGCCCGTTATTTCTCGACGATTTACGGATACTAAGCGTCATCAAGGGACCAACATCTCCAACACTCAAAACATATCACGATGGTCTTTTGTCCTGATTCTTTCCTCCTCAACTCACCTCGCAACTCGTACCTAGGCAGCTTTATACGGAGTACGGATTAGAGCATATTAATTTGATCCCACGCGCCAAGCTATACGCATTCACAATCACGTCATCACCTTCCATCGGGCGCTAATTCCCGTCCTACCTGTGGCAGCGAATTACATATTCAACATGCCATATCTGCGCCTCTCTCTTTCTCGACCGCTGCATCGCCCTCCAGATCTATATCCAACTCATTGTCTACTCCGTACTCCGTACTCCGTACATGCCGAGTTTTTCACGTTGCTTTTTCCCCTGGCCGCATGACTGTCGGCGCCTAGAATTGAGCCATTCACCATCCAACCCGTACGCCACACCACCATGCATTCGACCCTTTGTTTTACCGCCCCACATGTCGCCTCCAGCCTTTTCTCTTCCCGCTGCCAAAGATACTCGTAGATCCATCACTACGATCCATACGGATACCTACGCAAGAATCAGAACAAGAGCAAGAACAAGAAAAATTGTGATTATGCAGCATCTGAAGCGGAACATTGGGCTAATCCTCCCAGCAACGTAGATTTCACTTCCCGTATGTTCGTCCTGACAAGTTGTTTCACCTCCGTCCAGTTTGACACTGCCCCAACTCCAAACTCCACCGTCGGCGTGTCAGGACCCTGAATAGCGGGATCGACCGAACCCCCTTCCCCGTGTTCCTGGATGACGCTGGTTCTGTCATCATATATCAGGTACGTATCGATTCATCGTTGTCCTTTGCTCTTGCTTTGGCCCCCGCGCCATGAGACGTTTATGCGAGGATGTATGGCGAGGCGGACGATGCAGACGGGAACGGGTTTGACATTTCTCTGGCCAACACTCAGGGAAAACAGCCCAACACAGAACCCAAATGCTAGATTCATCTGAGTAGAGTATAGCTCAAAACTAGGCATAATGCTGTCCAGTGTCTCGCTGTCGCGCAGTTGCCAGTTTCGGTCTCTTGAGCGTACCCTAAGCTAGAATGGCCGTTTGGCGAACCCAGTTGTGATGATGCTTTTGGGGATGTCATGACCATCGTTTACTATCTAATCCTCAGTCTGTGATTGAACTAACTTGCAGTCGACTGTCGAGTGGTATCATGACGCCTGCCGCTCCTTGCGAGCCACACAAGCAATGAATTCATCTTGCCGTGATGAGAGTATGTAATTGCGCTTCATGGGGCTGTCGATTCAGTTAAAATCAAAACGGCATTGGGTAACATGTACCGGTAAAAGAACACTGATAGCATGCTACTTTCATCCTTCAATTCCCAACTCTATGACATAGCCAAGCTCATAGAACAGCATGAGCACACGCAGGAAGCCCAGTACGGTTGCCTGGCGGGCGTTCTGAGCACAATATCTACATCACATCCGCAGATGGTGCCCGCCTACAGACAGAAATTGGCTTTCAGGAACAATTCAGAATATATAAAGAGAGAACAGGGGCACTCCCAATCAGCACATGCCTTTGTCAAGTCACGTCTCGGCAAGGCAACGGGAGGCCCTGACGCTAGAAACACCAATAGCTTATAAGAGTTAGATGGAAGAGCACGATAATATTCAATATAAGGATCAGCCTAGGAAAGAGCAACAGCAAGTCCTTGCCCCGTAACAACACAACATGGAGTTGTTGAAAGAATCAAAGGTCGAGCCGACTGAAGTTTGGTGGCGCCAAGATGACATTCCAGTCAGTTCGTTTAAAGCTCTGCGTGTGTACTCCGTAGACGGTTATGAATCGCAGTGATGCATTCCAGCGAGCTACTCCTTGCCTGTATTCCGAGAGCCCACCAAACTCTGAAAGGAACAAGAAACGGCCAGGAGACACAAGGAGAGCCAAGGGTGTGGTACGGGCCAGGTTCCCCGAAGGGAGCATGATTCAGCAGGCTAATTGCACGTTTTGATGGTCGCACGGCTCGAGGTGCAACACGCCGCTTTCAATCTTTTACACTTCTGTGGTGAATAACGAATACAGGAGTCACAGCATGTGAACAACTGTAAGAGTGAGAGAAGGGCAGAAGGGCAGCTTGAAAGACGCCGAGTCGTGTTCAGACCAACGATGCAGCATTGTAGTTGGGATCTGTAGCTGTGGCAGGATATGCATTGACACTCACTGGCAAGACGCCCACCTGGCGACAAAATTTATAGACGTCTTTAAAAGTTTGGTTGGATGGAATAGTTGTATAGCCTGTAGGTAGCTGTTGGGTCTGCACTACACCATGCCTGTGGAGTCGGTCATTGTGGACGGGACGAACTGCAAGGTGGGTGAGACAAGTTTGTGCGAGAGGGAGGAAGGGGAAACGTGCATGCGCCAGAGAAACAAGTAATACCGGGCTGGTTCATATTCGAGATTGACGTGACACAAGAAAAGAAGACCAAGAGAGAAGAGTGAAAGGCGCGCAACGCCACAAGCTGTAGCAGACACTCATCTGGGTGCGTGATGATGTTTGATGCGCCCGCTGCACGAGTATAAAAATAGCTTCCGACTATACCAGTAGAAATAAGAGCGGAAATGACAGGCAGATTGAAGGCGTCTGTCTGCACGAGACCAAGTCGTCATGTCATGTCTTGCAGGAAGGATCTCGTGGGGGGTGGGTGGGGGGAAGATGCGAGCGCGCACACGACAATGAATTCGAGGCTATAATTAGACGAGGGGTCCCAATGAGCAATAATGTGAAATTACAGACCAACGGGGTAAATAATGCGACGACGAGAAAAGGCGGTAGGGTAGGTTGGCTTTAGACATTAAGTTCGTTGCTAGCGGGACATGAGACTGCGAGTCGTGTGCTGGGTGAAGAGGTTAGATGAGATGCAGCGAGGACGAGGTCTTGTGCCTTGGGGTTGTTAGCCTCGTGCGGAGAGACACAAGGGCGTGAGCATGACCTCGTATTATGGTCGAGGATATGTGGTGGTAGTGTTTGTCGTGGGTTCGTCATGGGCGGCTAGTGATGAAGGTGTGTTCCCTCCCCGTGCGCCAGAGGGGGGGGAGGGATATTGGGAGGAAGAATATTGGGACGAAGTTTGATTAATATGGTTGAAGCAGAAAGGGATGATTCTTGGTGTATGTTAAGAGTATCGCGGAAGCAAAAGAGGGAGGGTTGCATTCGGAGGCCGGATGACGGCAGAGGCGGTGATGATGAGGAGGAGGAGGAGGAGAGGAGGAGGGGGGGGAGGGCTTTGAAGAGCTAGGTGGTAGTGTAGATTGCTGGGTACTTGAGGGGGGGGGGGGGGGGGAATATCGAGCACTGGGTCTGGGGGGGGGGGGGTGGGGTTGGGGTCACGGGGGCGAGTATCGGGGGAGA